>APFE031412155.1:33635-61852 GCA_000404065.3 Pinus taeda
TATTATTGTGCGTTCAGGACTGTGTATCATAGTTGTTGTACGGCATACTCATATATTTCTAGCGGTTTATTTATAAGTTTTCCACCTCATGGCTGTGCGCCTACCTTATATCGCCAGTTAATTGCCCAACGCATCTCATATATGGACATCCATCCCACAACTGCGGTTAGATTATGACTTTGGGTTTTATAATTGCTGTGGCATATATATATATATATATATATATTATATATATATCTATTCAGTGTGTGTGTGGTAGCAAGGCAGGAGGTTCATCCATAGTTGTGCAGAAAAGGACTTGATCCCAAATTGAATTGAAATCCACAAAAGAATGAAATTGTTAATTTAATGACAGATGATCTCTGAGACCTGGCAAGGGAGAGAGAAACAGATGTAGAAGATATCTCAATCAAATTAGGGAGACTGTCATTAGAGCTAGCAAGCGGTCCATCATTAAAGTGTACTTTACTCCATCTACTATGATATTCATGGCCAAGATGTTGGTATCCCTGAATTTATCATTTCCGACATAATCTCTAGGTTTCTTAACTTTTCCTTCAATAAGATCCAAAACTTTATGCTTGGTGAGAATAAGATATATCCTCTTCTTCCATGCCCTATAGTTGGAGGCTCCTTCTAGCTTGTTTTAAGAATTTATTGTCATGTCTTCTATAGTATAACTTCCTCTTATTATATGATGCTTATCCTTAATAATATTCCTATGTTTCTTCCTTCTTAACCCTTCTTGCAATAGATCTTCAAGTCACCTTTTTATTTCCTCCTTTACCTTAGCTTTGATAGCATGTTAGAAAACCAAAAAGGAAAAAAGATTCTCTTATATTGATAATTACTTGTGAAATTATTGTAGTCTTATTATATTCTCTTTATGTTCTTCTTTGTATTTGTTTCATAAAGCAATCATCAAATAAAAACATGAATATCACCAAATACATGAACTCAACCATGGCTAAAACCCCTCTATAAGGGAAAACCTAGTCAAACTCTTCCACTAGTAAATAAAATTGAGATAGACCAAGACCTTAGAACCAAAAGACCTTCCTCCTCCACCATGTCAGGCTTCCAAGATGATTAAAAAAACTATAATAGTCTGTTGTTGTCCAACAACTTCAACCCAACAATAATCTAGAATTTTGACCCCCAACAACTTCAGAATTTTGGTGCAACTGCAATCCAAAATTTTAATCCCCAACAACTTCGCACATGTGAGACAAAGGGAGAGACAATTTGACTTCTTATTCTTTCCAAATGCTTCCCTCTCCTTCGCTAGTGTTTCCTTTTTCTTCCTTGAATTTTTCACCCTTTTCTATCTCCAACAAATCTATATCGAACTGATTTTATGTGTGTTCCAATTGAGATGAGTTGCTACCCTTTTATAGTGGTTATGTGAAGTTGAGTTCCGTTTATTAGTAAAACATGTCCCTCTTTGAGGCCGACTTGGTCGAGGAGGTGTAAATGACTTATTTTGTACAAAATAAATTTCTTTCTTGACTCAAGAATCACAAGAAGGGTCTATTACATTATGAGATGGACAAGGACACTTGACATAAACCCTAGAAGCATGCAATTGAGGCTTTGACCTATTAACCATTGATCCAAGAATGAAACCCATTCTTTAATAAGGAAATTTCATTTATAATAAAATGTCTTTTTATTTATTTTGAAAAATACGATACATCATGGCTCAATATAATTATGAATACTGACATTAGTTACATTCTTCAACAATGTCCTATAGCCAAACACCCTTGAGCCAAATTTTAAGTCTTGATGAAGAATGGTGAAGGGATTTCCCACTTGTTCATCACCACTGGGAGTCTAGAGATGCACCTATCTCCACCCAACAACCATTTTTCTCATGAAACTCGTGAGATGAACCCTCCTCTAAGTTTGTCTTTACCAATAGCGATACCACCATAGTCCTTGATATTCTACCTTTGTGTTATTCCTTTCCTCTACATTCCCCATGCAAAAGTTCTCTTGGTATCCTCAGGAATTTTCGCTCCTCTTCTCCATACTTCCTCCTTGCGCTACTCTAGGAATTTCTTCCTCTTCCTTTCTTTCACGATAAGCCTTATTGGTAGGAATGATTCCTTAGAGCTAGGGCTGAAAGCATCAACATAGAGGAATAATAAAACAAAAATTAACACTCATGCAAGTATATTAAACGTTCGAATTCTCAAAATTTGGATAAGATACATACCTTGGGGTCCTACATTTGGAGTAGATCACATAGGGTCCAAACACTTTGTTTCCTTCAAGGTGTGCAGCCATGCAACTCAATTACAGAAGAATAGATAGATAATAGAATTAAAAATATGTTCCTATAGATATGTTAGATAATCATAAATAACATGATAAGTTAACATTAAGAAGATGACATCATATTTTAGGAACAAGGCATGGGCCTCTTTATTAATGAAAAGCAATGATTACACGAAAGCTACAACTTGATCCAATGTAAACTTCCTCTCCAATATTTGTAAGAAGATGCTAGATAAAGGAACTGAACATCTTTGCAAGGAAATAAGGGATTTCCTATAGACTGGGAATGTAGGAGGCACATCAGAATGTATACATGATCTTGTGGAATTTGGATATAGTATCAATACATCTCATATGATATCCATTAGGCCTATTCAAGGGGTGTATATATAAAACCTCAAACTTGTTAGTTTACTTAGGCCATGTGCTCTTATAGGTGGGATTTCAGTAAAACCCGTAAAACCCGCCTAAAAGATAACTTTTTATTTATTTTATCAGATTTAAAATGTTGTATGTAGATATAATTTATATGGATCATATATGTATGTGTTTTTCTAGTGGGAATATTTATGTATGGATAATGAAAAATATTTGTTTAAGATCAATTCAAGTTTGCAAGGGAAAAGGAGCTTCCTTGACCATACAACAGTGTCTAGTCTACAGGTGTGTTGAAATATGCTATAACAGATTTCCCCTAATATATGAGGTCGAAAGGGGATTGATGGGTGAAATACATTATGTATACGAGAGGAGTCATTCAAAAAACTCAGGAGGAGATCACTATATTGTAGTCCATTAAATACCCATGGAAGGAGTGAGAAAGAAGAGTCGTGTCAGAGGCAAGAATACCCATTCTCATAGATAATAAAGCATGCTTTTTATCAAGTCTAAAACATATCGATGAAATATACATAAGTCTGATAGTTATCATAAGAATACATAATGGAATATCATATCATAGTAGTGAATGAACTCAGAAGAGCTATGTATCAATATCTTATAGGCGGATATTTTCGCAAAATATGTTGTATAATTGATCCCCACAAAAGTACCAATCCATGTAGATGGAGTAGTGGTACTGCATAAAAGTCAGGTGCCAACATATAGTATGTTGCTGAAAGAGTGTGCAACGTATAAAGATAGAGGATGTCACTGGCAGAAAACTAAAGGAGCTATCAAGTGAACTAAGATGCTAACACAACCTGAGGTGTTCACCGACCACAGATGGTATATTCCATCACTATGGGAATAAATGAACTAAATTAAATCATGTGAGAAATCATTTGATGACTATTCATTGATGTATATTGTTAACAAACACATGATAAATAACCAATAATGATAATGAATGTCAAGGTAAACTAGTACAATCTAACATGTGTGAATAGATGTGTTGATGTTGAACACTTGAAAGAACTTACCAATCACGAGACATTGATGTATTCTTATGGTTGATAATGAAGAAATCTGCCAATGATGACTACAAACCCTAAGTTACTGAAATAGAATTGGAGACATTGTTCCCAAACTAATGTCTTGGAATTGATGGGAAAGATTTTATGGAAGGAAAAAATTAAGGCATCCCACATGAACTAGCATAAGTGTAACCCACAGGCCAATAATTTCAAACGATTCAGACACCTAATGATGAAGTAACCATGACCAAGTACATTTTCAATGTGTACAAGATGTAGCTAGTGCATGAAATAAATATTCTGAACCAACCAATAATGAAAGTTGACACATAGATGAGGAATCCGCCAATAGGGTCAATTGGAAACCAAGGTACTATATGAATCCCACTGTGTGATAATGTAAGTTGACATCAAACACAATGGAAATGACTTAGTCAAAGACCCATGATACTGATCGATGTTGAGCACAAGATCACCTATGAATGATGTAAATAGGGGTAGGGTGTGAACCTGGGCCTACTCTTAGAGAAATTTGTCAGTGTCAATAAGAGAAGATTCATTAACAAGAATTTAATGCGGACCTTCTTAACTAACACGTGTAAAGGACCAAGTAGTTCATCTAATACTTAGAATAATTTTGACAGAACACCAACAAAAATGAGTCAAAAGACAATGCACAATGGTCGAAAATTAGGATAACTTCCCTTAAAAAATGCATGACACTTTGTGACTTTTAAGGAATCATAAAATGAAGTTTGTATAAGTTTGTGATATTAGAGGCACCAACCAACTCTCCATATGATTGGAAGAGTAATGAACCCGTGGAGTACTAACTCTAAGGCAAGGTTTTGGCTTCCATAAAGTTAAACTAAGTTCCAACCCTATTAAGCGAGTACTCATATTTTTAAGTTCTTTGTTCAAGGGTGACACAACTAACTCTTGCTACCGAAAAGATGAGGAGATTGTCTCATTTCCACTATTTTTTGGGAAGATTTGATTTTTTTTTCATTTTCATCTTATAAAGCCTAAAATGAATAAAGGAATGCTTCCAGTACAATTAATGGAACAAGTTCCAAAGAAAAGAAAAATACTTCTTTGGTTTAGAATAATCTTATTCTCAATGTAAGGTTATTGATGATGGTCATCGACACTTGGGGAATGTTCCCTCCGAGGTAAAAAGGTTGTCAAGTTGCAAAGGCTAATGATTGTGTGGCTTGATCTTGTAGAAAAACCATGGAAAAAAGTGGCTTATACAAAAGTCAGATGATTTTTTCTTAAGGCCAAAAGGGGTGCAAGTGGTCATTATGTAATGTAATAGTACAACTCAACACATGGGAGCCTATAGGCTATAAAGTCAGAACAAGTGTGAGGAAGAATAATGTGGCCTCAATGAAATTCATGACAAGACTAAATAGAAATCTGAATCATGTATAATATTTGTAGCATGGACAACATATGCTAGTAAGATTCTAACAAGGAATCCCATGGAAGGAAGTCTCTAGCACTATGTTACTACTTTACAATTCAATGAGTGAGAAAATTTTAAAAGTCACAATAAGTGGGGCCCTGTTGCTAAGTATTGAATAATGAAGATAAGATGAAAAGTTCAATATCAAGTGGTCCTAACCTATATTCTAGTTAGAGGACAATACCTTCCAGTTTTGGCAATTTTTGAAACGGTCACTAGGTCAAAAACGTAGCATGCCCCACGTTGTGCTTTTGATGGGGAGCTCCAAATGAAAATTTTCTTGCATATTTGGATTTTTAATCACTTGTACAACACTTCTAGCCCCTGGGAGAAAACTTTCAACAAGTTCTCATACGTGGAAAAAGCTAAAAATCACCCAAAAATCACCTCTTTGCCCTCTTTTTGAAGAGCTCACTCCATTTTTGGAGTACCTCTGGGAGAATCAAGTTTTAGAGGGTTAGGAGCAACCTTTTTTGTGCTTGATGATTCTATCATGTAGCAAGCATCCATAATTATTTCTAGAAATTTTGAGATTAGGATTTGGACCTCGGGAAGGCCTCCAAAAGTCCCTTCTACCAATTTTGTTTTGTTTTATCCTCACACGCTGTGCTTTTGCCTGAATTCGCTATGTTTTGCCCTGAAACTCCTGCTTCTCAGTTCTATCACCTAGTTTTGAGTTTACATGGTCTAATTACTTGTGTTTGATGTAATTATTATTTATTGAGAGGTAAATAAGATAGTTAGAGTTATTTTCATGTAAATTTAGTCCTCATTTATGAGGAGTAGTTCAGTCAAAGTTTAAAGGGAGGATTTGTTTTAACCTCCCTACACATTAGGGTTTTGTTGAGTACTTCATGTGATCAGTTCCTAAGCTGAAGGATTCGACCATGAGAGAGGTGAAATGGTTATTTGGTCTATATGTGTCTATTTTCCATTCATAGAAAATGTTGGACATCAATGAGTAGAACTCTTGGAGCTTGTACTTCATCACTTTTACAGAAAATCAAAGAACAGTTGCAACTATTATTAAGGAATTCTTATGTTGTCAATTTGTGATAATGTTTTCTTTCTATTATAGTCTTATATGAATGATACGTCCATTCTCTTTCCATGCCAATGCTTTTTAGTGATTTTCCTAAGAGGCTTTAAACATAATTCTTAATTTTAAGCTCTGTTTTGTTAGGAACATCATGTTTATGTCACTTTTCTTATGGTAAATGAATTCATGTTTTCCATGCTCATTTTCATCTTTTCTTTTCCACCCTACACTACATCAACAAAACCCCAAAGTGTCACAAAAGCATACATACGTTGATCCTTTATATCTCTTGTAGTTGAAACATTTGATCTTTCGACCTAATTCCCTGAATTTCACCGTCAATCGAGAAAAAGCCTAAAATATTCAAAACCCAAGAGTTGGACATATCTAGCCTAACATATTTTCCCATTCCAGTCATCATTGGTTGTGAGCTCATAGATATATCCCTCTCTATTTTAGCAGGGCTATCTGATGAACTGTAAGTGGTTAGAGGTTACCTCTATCGATCTCATTTTAGCCTTGGGATATTGTGGAGGATAACAACAGGCTAGAGAATCAAGTCTCAAACAGGTGACCTAGGGAAAATCATCATAACTTTCTCTATGAACATCAGATTGGAATTTCGTAAAATGTGACTAAAATTGAATAGAATTTAGATTTTCTTGTATCATTGTTAGATCTCAAGGGTGAAATAATGACACATGACACTTTTTACAATTTTTCTCTACTAAATGAGTCTATAATCACGTCATTGTGGGAGATTGGGTATAACTATTTATCGAATAATCGAATCTTGGTTTGAGATGTTGGATTAAAAAGAAGACTTGAAGGGATAACACAAGATGGAATTTCATATCTTGGGAGGCCAAAATTGCAGATATAAAATAGTTTGAATATCATGCTCCTAAAAGAAAGAAAATTGTGTGTAATTTTATTTAAAAATTACATAACTTTTGCTTGAAAAATCAGGTTGAAGTGATTCTAAGGGCATATTGAAGCATAGATATCAGTATTGGGTTCTAAAATTACTCCCAAACAAAATAATTATACACCCATTAAGCCCTTAGAAATATCTACTATGAGGAATGAAGAGGGAGAATTGTAGCATGATATATCAAAATTACAGGACCAAGTGCAACAAATTTCATTTGCACAAAGTGTAACCAAAGATTAACTAAAAATGGGACATGGATGGCTTAGCATGGGACATGGATTCTTTAAAAGTAGGTGCACTCTCAAAAAATGATGAGGATCTAGAAGCATTACTTTGTGCCATTTCTATTATCCAACATGATTAGATAACTGAAGAAAGAGATGAATGGAAGAATGATGAAGAGGTGTAGACACTCATTCAAGAGTTGCAACAAGATCCCAAAACATATGATACATTTAGTTGGAAAAAGGATTCATTATGGTGCAAATATTTCTTATATCTTTGTAGGAATTCCCAACTCAACAAAAAGATTCTTTTGGAATTGCACTCCTCCCCCTTAGGAGTTCACGCATGACTTTTAAAAACTTACCACAGGGTAAAGAAGGAATTTTTGAGGATGGCCTTAAATATGATATTCAAAAGTTTGTAACAGAATGTTTGGTTTTCCAATAAAAGAAATTTGAGATAATTAACACCCTAGGTCTGTTACAACCTTTAGCCATTCCAAGTCAACATTGGGAGGAGGTGCCAATGGATTTTATCACAGGTTTACCCAAGTTTGAAGGAAAGAGTGTCATCATGGTGGTAGTTGATAGACTTACCAAGTATGCACGCTTTTTTTCATTATCTTGTAATTTAAAAGCAAGTAAAATTGCTATTGCATTCGTGGAAATAATTTAAAAGCTACATGGAAACCCAAATATTATTGTAAGTGATAGAGATCCCATTTTCACTTGAAATTTTTGGACAAAATTATTTTCTTATCTTGGTACTCAATTATCTCATGTCTCTTCTTATCATCCTCAATCTTATCTGAAAAATGAGATAGGGTGCAAATGTCTAGAATGATATCTTCGTTTCCTTGTATATGATAAACACATACAATGGGTCAAGTGGTTACCTCTAGCTCAATGGTCATATAAGACTTCCTTCCATACTGTAGCAAAAATGACCCCATTTATGGCACTTTACTGATATCATCCACCATCCATCACATCATATTTAAGAGAAAAATCTAAGGTTTAAGAAGTGGAATATCACATTGACCATCAACAACAAGTTCTCCATCTCTTAAAAGAAAACCTCACTCTCGTGCAGAATCGAATGAGACAACAAGATGATTAGCATTGTAGGGAAAGAATTTTTTATGTAGGCAACTGGGTATTTTTACAGCTAAAACCATACAAACAAATATCCCTCAAGAAAGAAAATAAGGATAATAAATTATCACCCAAGTATGGTGGTCCTTACAAGTTGTTGCAAAATATTGATACTATGGAATAAAATTAGAGTTGCATGCATCTTCTTGAGTACACCCAATTTACCATGTTTCATGCTTAAGGAAGGCTATCCGTGACAAGCTCGTGGTTCAAACAATGTTTCCATAACTTGATGGAGAACGAAAATTCATATTTGAGCCTGAAGGATTCACAAAAATAAGAACACGAAAACCATGTAATTGACTAATTTTAGAGTATCTCATTAAGTGGAAGAACTTAATTTCCAAATATTCCATGTGGGAGGATCAAAATTATATACATTAGCATCCAAAACTACTAAATAATTAAGGACAACATTTTTTTGAAGGAGAGGGGCATGTTACATCACTATAATACTATTGTAATTCCCTTGTTTTTATTGTTAGTGTACTCCCCTATGGTTATTTTTATGCCCATGTATCAAGCAATTTGTTATTACTGTGACCAATAGAAGCACACCATTATTATTGTTGTTTCGTTACATTATTATTATTATCTAGGCTTTTATTATATTGTGACCACTTAGACTTCTATGTATAACAATGAGGTCTTATCATTTTTGTCATCCAAGATGTGGTGAAGTAAAATTATAAGTGCGGACACGAACAAATTCCTCTAGCCCGATAATGGGTCTAGCCACAACAAATACATTCTTTGGAAGATTTTCTTAGGTTAGAATCAATTAAGAGGGCCTACCTCTTGGGCGCCTATCCTACTTGATGGTTTCCTCACTTGCTCACTCCAGCAATCTATCGCTTCCTTCTGTTAGAGTTGGTCTGGTTAGTCCTCCGTCAGAGATCAAAACTCTTTATGCATTTCATGTTTAGGTGTCCCGCTCCATTCTCCCAGCTGCATTCCGCTAGGGGCATGCCATAATCTAACAGAGAAGGTCATGATAGTCATTCCCCCTCATGTCTGGCTCCTGCTAGCTCAGGCCTTTTGTCAATAATCATCAAAGTCCATGACAGTCAAGGTCTGGTCCTTTAAAGGACAAAGGTCATTTCGAGGTCTATGTCTCGGAATTCATCAATTTGGTCTTTGAATATGTCCAGTAAAGCCATGCAGGCCAGAGTGAGGCACTTACAGTTATGGTTCAGAGAGCTTCATCGTCATGTGGATAGACTTCGACTCTTCTTCAAAACTTTGTTTTGAAGAAAAGTTAAACAATGTCATTTATGAAAAAAATTTCAAAAAGAAGTCACCAGTTGATATTTTCAGATGTAGTCATGATTTCCGTGGCCAAATGTCCTATCGTGCAATCGCTGCAAAGAGTGCCGAAAATATCATCATTTGAGCTAAAATTTCAAAAGAAAAGTGAAAATCAGTGTGTTTTAAAGTCAGCGCAAAAAGTGCAAAACATAACATTAGAAAAATGGGTTTTTGAAGAGGCAAAAATTAAACCCATATCTTCCAAGGCTATATATACAAATTCTTATCAAAACCAAAGGCATTGTGCTATTACAAGCCTTGGAGAAGCATTGTAAAGGTGTGAGTGTGCATTGGTGAGCGTTTGAGTGAGTTGGAGGCGGTTTTAGAGGGCACGATGCATACACCCAGGAGTGCGGCGAACACAGAGGGTGCGACGCACACGCAGCCTGCCCACAGTTCATCTTTTTTAAGGGCGCAGTGCATACCTAGGGCGCGGCGCACTGGGCTTTTCGTGCGGCGCACACAGACAAGGGCCAAAGCAAGTGCCCAAAGACTTCCAAATTTTGGTGGAGCACACCAAATTGAGAGATATCAAAAAGGCACCCAGCCTCAGACCATCATCAAAGGGTAGCCTAATCATAGCCCACATTGTAGTCATGACATCACAACATTCGTCTGAGTACGAGATGGAGACACAGAGTGACTCATCCTCAGAAGAGGAGGCTCCCAAGAGACACCACAAGAGTGGTAAACATGTCAGGGATGAACCCACTACCCTCACCGAGTTACAAGCATGCCCTCTTGCCATGTCATGCTTCCAGTACCTATCATGTTTTGAATTTTGTCAAAGGGTAGCAAATGTTAGAGTTCATCATGAGTTGGCCAATTTATTAGTACTGCATCTACATGGAGGTCTGTCTATCTTGGCTAGGGTCACTTTCACATCGACACCAGAAGCTATATCAGTGGCAACAGGTATACCAAATGTTGGAGAACAGTGGCATAAGAAGAAGAAGGTGGAGAGGCAACACTATGAGCCTTACATCAAGGCCAGATTCTTGAATGAGCTCACAAGAGTTTTTCCCTTCAGATATTTGAAAGATGAGTATGCTCCACTCATGAGATTGATCATGAAATACTTCAGCTGTGAGGGGAGGTTATCTCGACTGTATGCCTATCACATCCAATTTCTCATGCACTTCACCATGGTGAGGATGATGAACCTCCCATTTTTCATATTCAGGAACATAGAGAGGATGAACACCTTCATGCTGCATAAGACCCCCCAACAGCAGCTTAGTAATGTGTTTCACTTTGCTCTTATCCGGATTTTAGTAGATCATCAGTTGGGATTGCAGGGCATTGCTTGGGAGGACTTCATCTCCCGTGATTTATTCAACACATCACAGGTACTATCAGAGCCAAAGCAGGAGTTGGGGGGTCCTTCTCATCAGCATGAACACCATGAGACCACTACCATGCCAGTTTACATTACATATCAGAGAGGCAGTAGGCACTTGTTTGCAGCAGCAAAGCGAGTGTTATCTCCACCCAGGGTGGAAGGAGCCTCGCTTCTGGCATCAGTGACATAGGTACTAGACAAGGGCAAGAAGCCCGTGCATGATGAGGGGCCATTAAGTGTGCAGGAGACCGATGTCATCCTCATTCAGGATGATGAGGCAGAGGCAGAAAATTCCAAACTTAGGATGACCATTCAAGAGCAGGACTCGAAGATACAAGACTTGATACTCAATATGGAGAGGGATAGATGGATCATCAAGTATCTGGAGCAGAGGAGCAAGCAGCTTGAGGACCAGCAAGCAATCATGGAGCTACAAGGCATCCATGAGTATCGACATGCTGCCTAGCAGAGAAGGATCGAGCTCACTACTTTGGAGCAAGAGATCAACAACGACCGTGAGTCTTGGTTAGAGCGGGTCAATCTACACCTAGAGAGACTGCTAGAGAATGCCAAGAGGGACAAAACCATATTGAGGAGGATGGCTTGTCATTACAGGGCATGGAACATGAGCGCAAAGGCCCGAATAAGGAGCTTGAAGGCCAAACTAAGCAGAGCAACAAAAGAGGCAAAAGAGCAAGATCGACTTCGAATCTTGGTGGAAGCTTCTGTGGCCAAACATAGTGCCTGTTAGAGAACCTCCAGCCCAAATTTCCAGAAATTTGTGACAATTTTGGTCACATGGGAATTTTTTGGCACAAACACAGGTTTTTTCTCTATACGCGACGAGCCACCGGCGCGGCGCGTAGGATTGGGAGCTCCAAATGAGAAATGGTTTGAATTTTTGGATTCAGCATGCAAAATCATGACTACTGGCACTTGGGCAAGAAACTTTGGCATGATTTGAGTCTCCAGGAGGCCAAAAACACCGAAAAAATGGCCTCACTGCCCCTATTTTGACACACAGGAAGCAGTCTTGGGAGAATGAAGATTTGGAGGGGCAAATGGGCTCCAAATTCAAAAATTCCACTTGGGTTGGAAAGTAGACAGGATAGGCATTCCAACTAACACACTTGGGTACATTTTGGACTCTTTCAAGTGCCTCAAAACTGGCCTCAAAGCGGCACGACGCATACAAAAAAGGGCGCGACGTATATAGGAAAAAGGGCCCAAAATGCCTCTGTTTCGCGAAATTTCGCTCCCCGACCTTTCATAACTGGGACCCCTCATCTACACTTCATTTTTTTGGCACCAAAGGCAGCTTTTAAATAATTTTCACTCCAGATGGGCATCTATCCAAGTGGCAAGGGAAGGCAAAGGGTCACCTAAGCCATTTGTCATGTTTGTGGCACTACAACTGTAGCTGATGTTTGGCTCTCCACCTTCATTTTTTAATGATTTGTGTAACTCCCCAACCCTTGGGCATTCTATCTCTTCATGGAACATTCTATATATTGTATGCAAACTATTTTCAAAGGGTTGGTTGGCTTGTAACTTCTGGGAGACTATGGGAAAGAAATTATGTTTCTGCATTGTATATTTTTTACAGAGGATTAATGAAAGGCAGTGGCTCTATTTCATGAGATTCGTGTGGTTGTGAGTGTAGAAAATGTGTCTCTTATGTTTCATATATATCTCGTTATGTTTCATAGTTCATTTCATATTCATTTCCAGTGAAATTTTGTAAGTTAGCTAAGGTAGAATTCAATTTTATTACTCTACCTGTGGGAAAATTTCATGTTCAGTGTTCATTCTTCAGTTGAAAAGGATTCATGTTGTCCATGCCCTTTTTACCCTCTTAATCAATCTCTCCATTCCGCACTATCTTAAACTAAATTGCTAGGCTTTCCGCCTATCTTGCCTCACGAAGTAATCCATGCCTTTGTATTAAGTTCTCTGTTCATTGAGGTCCATTGGTCGCATATCATCCTAGAAACACAGTCATTCATAAAAATCATTTCTTGTATCCGTATTCAGTTACTATCCTAAGATAAATAGTTCACTGTAAGTCATCTTGGGCCATTTCATTTATCCATTCACTGAGCGTGACTCGAAGAGAGCCGTCTCCTAATCTGGTAGGGCTAGCTACCAGACTGAGCGTGGTTTGTGGTTACCTTGAATTTTGCCTTCTTTCAGCCTAAGGTGGATTTAGGTGATAACATAGTGGCGACTCCGCTGGGGAACAAAATCAATGCCATTACTTCTTAATGATTCTAAGCTTCCCGATGATAAGTTTAGTATTTGATAGGCTAAGTAAAGTTGGTTGTGTCCTTTGATTTTTCTCAATAACACGCTGGCTTCTAGAAGATACACCAGAGCTAATCTAGATCCCGACCCTCCGCACATCTATGAAAATCCCAATTTGATTTCAAGAATTCGTTGTCAAGAAAGCTCCATATCGCCCGTGCTCAAATCCCATTCATGCCCGAACATTTTTGAGTATATTGAAGAGCTAGAGTTTGATGAGTAGTTTGAATTATCATTGTTTGAAACCAAGTCCGAAAGAGCGGTTGACTCTACTGTCCACAATCCACAATTTCTTGTAGACTTGGAGATGGAAAGGGCTAACCGCTCTATTGATAACTACATAGTAGCTCGGCTTCAAACCCGTATTGCTAGCCCCTTAAAGATTGTGCACACTCCTCCAACACCTCTGAGGACAAGTTCACCAAGAGTGATGGCTGCCCATTTTGCACCTCTTGTTTTGCCTCAAGTTTTAGATGATATGCCCGCTGATTACCAAAGAAAAATCCCATTTTTGACGGCACTCCTAATTGCATTACTGTTGAGCAACATGTGGATAGAATGGTAGATTTTTATGAACTTCATGAGATCGATGTGGAGAATGTGGTGATTAGACTCTTTGTACAGACATTTGCAGGTGAAGTGAGAAAATGGTTCAAAGGTTTTTTGGCTGCTCATATTGCTACCTTGGCTGACTTACAAAGACAATTTTTGAACTGCTGGGAAGTGAAAAAGGATCCTCTTCAAATTCTGGCTGAATATGAGCAAATCAAAAGAAACGTTGGTGAGTCGGTCCAAGATTATTGCACTAGATTCAATACAGTTTATAATGAAATTCCAGATAATCTAAGGCCACCTGTGGGACTAGCTATGTTGAAGTTCCTGGATGGTTTTGATGCTGACATGGCTTATCAATTGAGAGAAAGAGAACTGGCCACAATGGAAGACATGCAGAAGATAGCGGTCAGCATTGAAGCAAATCTGTTGACCAAGAGAGCTAGAGCAAAAGCAGAGAAGAAGGTCACTGCAAAGGAAGAATATTCCTCGGTAGATCAACTACTTTGGAAGGTAGAGCAGATGCTTGAAAGAGTGAAACATGACAAACCGGAGCCACAAGTTAGAAATCCTAACTTTCGTGGGCAGCAACAACCACAGTATAGAATAAGACAGAGAGATCAGCGAGCCGAAGAGCCGATTGCACAACAACTAGTACAGACACCTTTGCAGCAAAATTTTGTGCATAGACTAGAATCAGATGAAGACGGGAATGTAATAGGTGAAGAAAATCACCCCTTTACTCCTGATGATTAGCCTACTTATCTCACTGAAGAGAAGGAGTATGCAGAGAATTCAGCTGCATACAAAGATGTAGATTTCATTCTAGCAAGCAACACCGGCTTGGAGGAGGAATCAGATGAATACCAAAGAGGCTACATGAATGCTTTGTCTGCCCAACAGTAGCGATATTCACTTAGAAACAGAGATGTGTCGGTCAGACCCATTCAGAAAAAGAAGGATGTTGAAGCGTCAAAGAATGATTCAGTAGTCACACAAAGGAAAGGAAAGGAGGCGGTTGATCTAGAGATCAGCAAATCAACATCAGCAGAAACATCACATCAGCAATTTGCATTGAAAGAAAAGGAGAGGAAAGAAATCCCAGTCAAAGAGGTAGAAAATATTCCCACTTTCAATTTAGAGAATGAGATTTCTAAATTAAAGATATCCATCCCCTTGACTGAAATAATGAAGAACAACAGTTATAAAGGACAAGTATCTAAAATGTTGAATTTGGACCCAATGTCCGACATAGTGAATGTCGAAGATGATCAACCTGAAATGATTTTTGGGCCAGCATCAAATGGTGAGTCTCCTGATAGTGATGTGCCACCTTTTCACATCAGTTTAAGGTTGCCCGATTTTGTGTTACATAATGCCATGTTCGATTCTGGAGCTTCTCACAATCTCATGCCCAAGGCAATCATGGATAAGCTTGGTCAGGACATCACTCGGCAATTTCATGATCTCTATTCGTTTGATTCTAGCAGAGTAAGATGTATAGGTCTCATCAAAGACTTGGTTGTGAGTTTGGATCAGCTCCCAATGAAGAATGTTTTGATGGATGTTGTGGTAGTAGACATTCCTCCAAGGTTTGGCATGCTTCTTTCCACGTCTTGGGTAGCAAAACTGAAAGGGACACTATAGCTAGATTTCTCCTATGCAACGATTCCAGTATTTGGACAAATGAGGAAATTGTATTGGGAACAAAAAATGAAGTACATGATCACAAGTAAGGAGAAACCAATAAATCATCCTATTAACTATGTACATACAGATTTAGAGTCTTTTGTTTTATATTCAGATAGTTTAAATGATATAGATAGTCAGTTGGTAGAAGCAGATGATATTCCGGAAATAACAGAAAATTTCAGAGAAGTTTTGAAGAAAGAAGAACAAAAACAGCAGAACACCGTTGGGCAATCAGCTGAAAGAAATGGACAGCAAGCAGACAAGGCACAACAAACAGATTTCCAGCACTTGCAAGACGAGGAAGAAGGTTTGTGGATCATGGATTTCGATGGAGCAGTGGTGAATGATGGCGCTGGAATTGGAATTTGGGTACGCAGTCCTTTCTCCACCCCAAACAAAGTCCCCAATAACGTGCGGGTATGCTCTTACAAGCTGCCTTTTTAATGTTCAAATAATGAAGCTAAGTATGAAGCTCTGATTGCTCGCCTAAAGATTCTAAGAAAGCTGGATGCTAAGAGGATTTCAGTATATGGCAACTCCGAATTGCTTATCAAGCAGGTCAGAGGCGAATATCAAGCAAAGCATCTCAGGATGCGGGCCTACCGTAATGCAGTCCTAGACATTTTGAAATTATTTTCAGAATACACCTTGACATGTGTGCCTCATATACAAAATAGTATTGCTGATGCTCTTGCTAAGGCAGCGAGTAGTTTGAAGATCCCAATGAACTCTAGCAACAAATTCGAAATTCATGTCAAGCATCGTCCAACCATTCTAGACAATCAGAGATATTGGCAAGTGTTCCAAGATGATGAGGAGATTGATGATTTTCTGCAAAACAAAGGCAAGTTCAAAGAGACCTCAATTGATGAGGGAAATGACGATGGCAAAGGTAATGGTACAGAGGAAATGCAGATCAATGAAATGGACGTGTTGCAGCTAAAGAATAACGTTATTCCCAAAGGCTTGATACCTCTAGAAGAACTCTTTGATCAAGATGATGTAGCCCACAAGCCAACAATGTAGCCAACAGAGAAGGGTGTGGAGGAGGTCAATATTGGAACAACTTCGGATCCTAAATTGGTAAAATTGTCCAAAGCATTGTTGCCAAAGATCAAGGACAAATATATTAGTTTGATGTCTTCATTTGCAAATGTGTTTTCTTGGGACTATTCCAACTTAAAGACATATGACACCAATATAATTCAGCACACTATACCCATCAAGCCCAATCAAAAACCATTCAGACAGAAGTTGAGAAGGCTAAATCCAAAGTTGCTACCATCTATCGAAAAGGAGATCAACAGGTTGTACAAATCAGGGATCATTGTGCCAATCAGATTTTCAGATTGGATCTCTAACTTGGTGCCCATGAGGAAGAAGACCGGTGAGATTCACTTATGCATTGATTTCAGAAACCTTAACAAATTTTCATTGAAGGACAACTATCCACTGCCCAAAATGGAGCATATAGTTCAGCGAGTAGTGAGAGCATCTCGTATGTCACTGCTTGATGGTTATTCTAGATATAACCAAGTTTCTGTCCATAAGGATGAGCGAGACAAGACAGCGTTCACCACTCCATGGGGAACCTTCCATTATGCTAAAATGCCTTTCGGTTTGAAGAATGCGGGTGCCACATTTCAGCGTGCTATGGACTTGGCTTTTGAAAATGAGAAGGATGTCTTTTTGGTGGTGTATTTGGATGATTTGACGGTGTTTTCTAAATCTAATGAAGAGCACATGTACCATCTTAAAACCATCTTCCTAAAGTGCAAAAAATATGGCTTGTTGCTGAATCCAAAGAAGAGTTTGTTTGCCATGGAGGAAGGAAAACTACTCATGGACATTATCTCAAAGGATGGCATCCATATTGACCTGGCACGTGTGCAAGAAATTCAGCAAATCGATCTACCTCGGAATAAAAAAGAGATACAATCGTTCAGTGGTAAGATGAATTTCCTACGCCACTTTGTACCCAATCTTGCTGAGCATCTAAGAGAGATGACAAACATGCTTAAGAAGGACAGCCAAGTGAAATGGACGGAAGAGGCTGTAAAATCTTTCAATTTGGACAAATTGGCTCTTTTCTTAGCACCAGTTCTAGTCAGCCCAGACTATACTCAGGATTTCATATTGTTTTCATTTGCTTTGGAGCATCCTATGGCAGCGGTATTATTGCAGAAGAGAGATGATCATGAAAGACCCATTGCATTTTTCAGCAGAGCTATAAGAGACGTAGCTTTAAAGTACAACATCATTAAGAAGCAAGTCCTTGCACTTGTGAAGGGATTAAAAGATTTCCGGGTATATATTCTACATTCTCACATTCTAGCCTATGTTCCTAACGCTGTTGTAAAAGATGTTTTAGTGCAGACCGATCCAGAAGGAAGAAGATGCAAGTGGATTGTAGCCTTGCTGGAATATGATGTGGAAATAAATCCCACAAAGCTGGTGAAAGGACAGGGATTGGCGAAGCTAATGGATGAATCAAACTTGCATGCCTTGGACATAAATCTGATCGCTGCTATGTCTGATGAGAATGATGAAGAATCACCAGTTCAGGTATCTGAAATGTTTTCTCTTTCTCCACGGTATTCAGACATCATATATGTGCTCAAAAATTTGTCACCACCGCCCGGCATGATTAGAAACAAAGCAAGAACACTCAAGTTGAAGGCTGCCAAGTTTTTCATTCTTAATTCAGCACTATATTGGAAAGATCCTGGTGGCGTCTTGTTAAATTTTTTGGTGGAAAAGGAAGCGAAGAAAATCATGGAGGACTGCCACCAAGGAGACTATGGTGGTCACCTTTTTTGGAAATCAATAGCAAACAAAATTTTGAGAGTAGGGTACTATTGGACGACATTGTTTGCTGATGTATATAAGATGGTCAAGCACTATCATAAGTGTCAGATTTTTGAAGGAAAGCAGAAGTTACAGCCTCTACCACTCATGCCCATAGAGGTGAGTGCCCCTTTTCAGCAATGGGGGTTGGATTTCATTGGCGAAATTCATCCCGCTTCTTCCAAACAACATAGATGGATCCTCACAACCATAGATTATTTTACCAAATGGATTGAGGCGATTCCCACCAGACAAGCTATAGATTCAGTTATCATTTCTTTCCTCGAAAATAACATCTTGTCTCGCTTTGGTTGTTTGAATAAGCTAATCATTGATAACGCAACAGCTTTCAAATAAAAAAAGATGGTAGAATTTTGTCATAAATATCACATCATTTTGGGTCATTCAACTACCTATCATCTGCAAGGCAATGGATTGGCCGAATCTTCAAACAAATCATTGATCAACATAATCAAGAAGTTGCTGGAAATAAACAAGAAGAGTTGGCATCAGAGGTTGGTAAATGCGCTTCGGGCAGATCAGGTCAGTCAGAAGAAATCCATAGGTACGTCACCGTTTGAGCTTGTTTGTGGAGTTGATACAGTATTTCCTTCTTCTCTCGCTGCCCTGGTTGTCAGACTTCTTCAGGAGGCCGAAAGTGAAGAAGATCCCATGCAGAGAAGGCTGAATCAAATGATCCACTTGAAGCAGACCAGAGAAGAAGTTTTCAAGAACACATCCAAATTGCAGGAGAAAATCAAGAAAATTTATGACAGAAAGGCAAAGATGGATAAATTTTAGGTGGATGATGTGGTGCTGAAGTGGGATGCAAGGAATGAGGAGAAAGGCAGGCACGGTAAGTTCGAGAACCTCTGGAAAGGTCGTTTCAAGATTGCAGCATATCGGGGGCAGAATGCCTTTCTTCTGAAGGAAAAAAATGGAGAAGATTGTCGAGGAGGGTTGATCAATGATTGGTTGCTCAAGCGGTACCATTTCTAATTTATCAATTCTGCTTCGACTATCACTGTAAATACCATTTTATTTCAGTTTCATTGGAGTTGTTCAAGCTAGCCTTTAAGTCATTTCAATGTCAAGTTTGAGTGAGTTTTTTAGTCATTTCAGTTTCATAAATGAGTCAGAGTCTTGTATTATTTATCAAAATGATGACTCCATAGCCCAATGGATGAAGGCACTATCTAGCTCTTCCAGAGATTTGTTGTTCTTGGCACCTCCAAGGAGATACCATCCCCCATTGAAGCCAATGTTAGAGTCGGTCTAGTCAGTCCTCCATCAGAGATCAAAACTCTTTATGCATTTCATGTTTAGGTGTCCTGCTCCATTCTCCCAGCTGCATTCTACTAGGGGCATGCCATAATCTGACGGAGAAGGTCACGATAGTCATTCCCCCTCATGTCTGGCTCCTGCTAGCTCAAGTCTTTTGTCAATAATCATCAAAGTCCATGATAGTCAAGGTCTGGTCCTTTAAAGGACAAAGGACATTTCGAGGCCTAGGTCTAGGAATTCATCAATTTGGTCTTTGAATATGTCCGGTAAAGCCATGCAGGCCAGAGTGAGGCCCTTACACAGTTATGGTTCAGAGAGCTTCATCGTCATGCGGATAGACTTTGACTCTTCTTCAAAACTCTGTTTTGAAGAAAAGTGAAACAGTGTCATTTATGACAAAATTTTCAAAAAGAAGTCGCGAGTTGATTTTTTCTGATGCAGTCAAGGTTTCCATGGCCAAATGTCCTGTTGTGCAATCCCTGCAAAGAGTGCCGAAAATTTCATCATTTGAGCTAAAATTTCAAAGGGAAAGTGAAAATCAGTGTGTTTTAAAGTCAGTGAAAAAAGTGCAAAACATAACATTAGAAAAATAGGTTTTTGAAGAGGCAAAAATTAAACCCATCTCTTCCAAGGCTATATATACAAATTTTTATCAAAACTAAAGGCATTGTGCTATTACAAGCCTTGGAGAAGCATTGTAAAGGTGTGAGTGTGCATTGGTGAGCGTTTGAGTGAGATGGAGGGAGTTTTAGAGGGCACAACGCATATACCCAGGAGCACAACGCACACAGAGGGCGCGTGCACACGTTGCCTGCCCACAGTTTAATTTTTCTAGAGGCGTGGTGCACTGGTCTTTGCACATGGAACACACAGACAAGGGCCAAAACAAGTGCCCAAAGACTTCCAAATTTTGGTGAAGCACACCAAATTGAGAGATATCACAAAGGCACCCAGCCTCACACCATCATCAAAGGGCACCATAATCATAGTCCACATTGCAATCATGACATCACAGCATTCATCTAAGTATGAGATGGAGACACAGAGTGACTCATCCTCAGAAGAGCAGGCTCCCAGGAGACACCACAAGAGTGGTAAACATGCCAGGGATGAGCCCACTACCTTCACCGAGTTACAAGCATGCCCTCTTGCCATGTCATGCTTCCAGCACCTATCATGTTTTGAATTTTGTCAAAGGGTGGCAAATTTTAGAGTTCATCATGAGTTGGCACGTTTATTTGTGCTTCATCTACATGGAGGTCTATCTATCTTGGTTGGGGTCACTTTCACATTAACACCCGAAGCTATATCAGTGGCAACAGGTATACCAAATGTTGGAGAACAGTGGCATAAGAAGAAGAAGGTGGAGAGGCAACACTATGAGCCTTACATCAAGGCCAGATTCTTGAATGAGCTCACAAGAGTTTTTCCCTTTAGATATTTGAAAGATGAGTATGCTCCACTCATGATATTGATCATGAAATACTTCAGCTGTGAGGGGAGGTTCTCTCGACTATATGCCTATCACATCCGGTTGCTCATGCACTTCACCAGGGTGAGGATGATGAACCTCCCATTTTTCATATGCAGGAACATAGAGAGGATGAACACCTTCATGCCACATAAGACCCCACAGCAGCAGCTTAATAATGTGTTTCACTTTGCTCGTATCCGGATTTTAGTAGATCATCAGTTGGGATTGTAGGGCATTGCTTGGGAGGACTTCATGTCCCATGATTTCTTCTGCACATCACAGGTACTATCAAAGCCAGAGCAGGAGTTGGATGGTCCTTCTCATCAGCATGAGCACCATGAGACCACTACCATGCCAATTTACGTTACATATCAGAGAGGCAGTAGGCACTTGTTTGCAGCAGCAAAGCGAGTGTTATCTCCACCGACGGTGGAAGGTGCCTCACTTCCGGCATCAGGGACATAGGTACTGGACAAGCGCAAGAAGCCCGTACATGATGAGGGGCCATCAGGTGTGCAGGATACCAATGTCATCCTCATTCAGGATGATGAGGCAGAGGTAGAAAATGCCAAACTTAGGATGACCATTTAGGAGCAGGACTCAGAGATCCAAGACTTGATACTCAATATGGAGAGGGCAAGATGGATCATCAAGTATCTCAAGTAGAGGAACAAGTATCTTGAGGACCAGCAGGCAATCATGGAGCTGCAAAGCATCCGTGAGAATCGACAAGCTGCCTAGTAGTGGAGGATCGAGCTCACTACCTTGGAGCAAGAGATCAACAACGACCGTGAGTCTTGGTTAGAGAAGATCAATCTACACCTGGAGAGATTTCTGGAGAAGGTCAATAGGGACAAAACCATATTGAGGAGGATGGCTTGTCATTACAGGGCATGTAACATGAGTGCAAAGGCTCGAATAAGGAGCTTGAAGCGCAAACTGAGCAGAGCAACAAAAGAGGAAAAAGAGAAAGATCAGCTTTGAATCTTGGCAAAAGCTTCTGTGGCCCAACATAGTGCCTCTTAGAGAACCTCCAACCCAAATTTCGAGAAATTTGGGACAATTTTGGTCACATGAGAATTTTTTGGCAGAAACACAAGTTTTTTCTCTAGACGCGTCGCGCCACCGGCGCGACGCGTAGGATTGGGAGCTCCAAATGAGAAATGGTTTGCATTTTTGGATTCAACATGCAAAATCATGATGACCGGCACTCGGGCAAGAAACTTGGGCATCATTTGAGTCTCCAGGAGGCCAAAAACACCGAAAAAATGGCCTCACTGCCCCTATTTTGACACACAAGAAGAAGTCTTGGGAGAATGAAGATTTTGAGGGGCAAATGAGCTCAAAATTCAAAAATTCCACTTTGGTTGGAAAGTAGACAAGACAGGCTTTCCAACAAGCACACTTGGGCACATTCTACACTCCTACAAGTTCCTCAAAACTGGCCTCAACGTGGCATGATGCATACAGAAAAGGGCGCGATGCATATAGGAAAAAGGGCCCAAAATGCCTCTATTTCATGCAATTTCGCTCCCCGACTTTTCATAAGTGGGCCCCCTCATCTACACTTTATTTTTTCAGCATGAAAGGCAGCTTTTAAAGAATTTTCACTCCATATGGGCATCTATCGAAGTGGCAAAGGAAGGCAAAGGGTCACCCAAGCCATTTGTCATGTTTGTGGCGCTGCACCCGTAGCTGATGTGTGGCTCTCCACCTTCATTTTGTAATGATTGAAGTAACTCCCCAACCCTTAGGCCTTCTATCTCTTCATGGAACATTCTATATATTGTATACAAACTATTTGCAAAGGGTTGGTTTGCTTGTAACTTCTGAGAGACTGTGGGAAAGAAACTCTGTTTCTGCATTGTATATTTTTTACAGAGGATTAATGAAAGGCATTGGCTCTGTTTCATGAGATTCATGTGGTTGTCAGTGTAGAAAATGTGTCTCTTATGTTTCATATGTATCTTGTTATGTTTCATAGTTCATTTAATTTTCATTTCCAGTGAAATTTTCTAAGTTAGCTAACGTAGAATTCAATTTTATTGCTTTGCCTGTGGGAAAATTTCATGTTCAGTGTTCATTCTTCTGTTGAAAAGGATTCATGTTGTCCATGCCCTTTTCACCCTCTTAATCAATATCTCCATTCCATACTATCTTAAACTAAATTTCTAGGCTTTCTGCCTATCTTACCTCACGAAGTAATCCGTGCCTTTGTGTTAAGTTCTCTGTTCATTGAGGTCCATTGGTCCCATATCATCCCAGAAACACAATCATTCATAAAAATAATTTCTTGTATCCGTATTCACTTACTAGCCTAAGATAAATAGTTCACTGTAAGTCATCTTGGGCTATTTCATTTATCCATTCACTGAGTGTGACTCAGAGAGAGCCCTCTCCTGTTCTGGTAGGGCTATCTACCAGACTGAGTGTGGTTTATGGTTACCCTGAAATTTTGCCTTCTTTCAGCCTAAGGCAGATTTAGGTGATAACACCTTCTTCAAGCTCTTGAAACAACTAAACAACAAAAAAACACAAAGATAATAATAGAAAAATTGCAATTCAACCTACTCAATGAGTCAAGAATCATTAAGACATGGATATGTAATATTACAAACATGTAGGAAATCTATCAATAGTTGCATATATTAAAATCAAACAAAGATTACAACCATTTGTCTTGATGTTGCAGTCTCCCTCTAACAAGACCGGGTTCCCACACACTTCTGCTAGCATTCCATTATGGTTTCAAACAAAAATAGTTTAAAGTCTCTTCCCCTTAGGCTTCACTCCAAACCAAACACACTTATCCCTCACACAACTAGATGGCTACAACTAGTAATATCTTGCTTGTCTAATCCAAAATAGTATACTCACGCTCAGCTAAAACTCTAAATGTGACTAGTTTGTGCTTGGGAAGAAGGGAGGTTTATATAAGAAATATGAATGAGAGATGGATCCTCTTATCATGGGAGAGTGACTTATCCCTTGAGGTAGTTCCATCATTATAGGGGAAAGGAGCCCAAACTGTCATCCTTGACCCCATCTGACCAAACCATTTACTAAACATTCGTTATGGAGATTTTAGAGCTAGAAGCTTTGGCTGTAATTTAAAAAACATTCCATAGCAAGACCGATGTGATTGAAACATAGATCAGTCACTCCAGTCGGCGTGAGGAGTAGTGCTAATATCTTCACATCAGTACAGGGGAGACAAGCACATTAGCGCAAGTCTTGTAAACTTGGCAAAACAGAAGTTTCAAGGGAAATAGTGTGAAAGGGAAATGATCTACTCATGAAGAGGGACATAATGGGAGTTTCTTCATGAAGGCAAAGCATGTGGAGTTCATTTTAGAGGTCCTCCAGGATCAAGGAATAGGGAGTATAGGGACAGCGACAAAATGTTGTGTAACAGATGCCCCTTAAAGTGTGAAGGCCGAGCTAGAGTGAGGGATGAAATGCTTTATAAATTAGTGTAGAGACTCATCCTGCCATTGGCAGACCTACAAGCAAGTACAAGTATATATACATAAATTGAGATCTCCGTCAAATGATACATGAATCGTGGCATGGACACAACCATCTAGAGAGTTATCATGTAAATGGATCCAGTTATGGCCGCAACCATCCGTCAAAGAGGATCATAATGAAACCAAGGTATGGTTACAACCATCCAATAATGAGAAGGATCACATATGATAACTCATGGTCTGGTCATAACCAACCATCTGAAAGGGACATGCATATCATCATAAACCATGTCACACCACTTTGCAACCTGGATTTGTGTGATTTGAGTCCAGGGTCTTGCCCTCCAATACGACCAGATCAAAGTATAGTTTCTAGCATGGGAATAGATGTGTTAACGTTGAACATGCTAAAAATTCACTTGATTACCATTCAATGATGTAAATTGTTAACCAACATGAGAGAAACCACCAATAATGACAATGGCCCTCAAGGTACTATCAACATAATGCACAAAATCTTAATACAGGAACTGGAGTCGAACACCTGTGAAATCACTCGATTGAAAGCTAATGATGTGAACTTGTCCTCGAGTGCGAAGAACTTTCCATTAGGGCATGCAAGCTGCAAGGTACTAGAAGGGAGACTCTCAGTCAACTTCCCAGATAATGAGTTGAAGTCGATGGAAAGTGACCGTGTTGAAGGAGGGATGTAATGTATCCGACATCATCGACGTGAGAGGAGAGGATGCAAAATTATTTTGGATGATACAGAGAATCAGGGGTAAGTGTAACTACAAAAGGACAACTCTTAAACATATCGGTGACACAGCTGGAAGTTTGCTAGCTTTTGGATCCAGAAGATCGGTGGTCATGATGATGTGGAAAAGATCAAATGGAAGGAAAAAATGAATGGCCAAACCCAAGAAGGTCAACGATACAAAGGAAGATGTCTGAACCTGACACGAAGCAAAGAGTGTCATTTTCAAGAGTGAGCTATCGACACGACTGATAGATTTCCAAATTTTCCCTCACCATTTCTGGAAAGTACCCGAATTATTTTTTAATTGCAAGCTTGAAGGGGATAACATATGGTTGCACTATAAGTTCATCCTTCAGATGAATCCAACCTAGTAAGTTTAACGAGCCCTAGGAAGGAGAAGCTCATGTCCATCATGGTGACCAATCCAATTTCATTTAATAGTCTAACAAGTCTGAAAAATGTGTAACTCAGTATCTTTTTCATGTTTAGAGTGTTTGAAAAAGAGACGTAAAATAAAACTCCACATGGTCCCTTTTTGTACATTTGTGTCTCTCGAGCCCAAAAAGCTAGAAAACAATACTTGAGAGAACCACTTGACCATTTTAATTAAGGAGTACCTTTTTTGTAAATAGTGCCTCCCAGCCCGGAAAAGGACTAAACTTATATTGGGTGCATGACATTTCCTATCCATTAACGAGTTCGAAATGAAAAGGGATCTGCCATATTTTCACTTTGAAAGGGTCGAAGAAGAGCTGAACGCGGACCCCCCATTTTATTCTTATTTACTAGTCAAAAAGGGAAAAAATACTCGACAATATTTTCATGTGAGTTTAACGAATCGAGAAAAGAGCTGAAATGAGACTCATCATCATCGTCAAACATCCATCTCCTGTTGCGGCACAAGTAAGGCAAATTGTATTATCGATTCCTTGAGGTAAAATAGGTCAAAAATATCTACAAAACTTGATATTTTCATGAAAAAATGAATAGAAAAGGGGAAAATTAAATATATTATTACCATTTACCACTTTACCTTTGTAGTAAAGACATTTTATCCAATTTTACCCTTGTTGTTCCAGAGAAGATTACAGGCGATCTGGGAGGTCAATCGATGAGCTGTTAATACCAGGTAAATGCAGAAGCCTCAGATCCATTTTCATGCTATTTATTTATGTTTTTAGCCATTTTTTTTGTTTTTAGGGATGTTTTTGAGAAAAAATTTCACCCTTGGTCGGTGCGATTTCCAGGCACGGGATTGCATCGGCTGAGGGTGATTTGTGTGACCATCTGCACCGATTGGTGCAACTATTTTTAAGACAGATGCATTGATGCCCTAGATAGGGAAAAACCATTTTTTCTAAAAAACTGTCTGTTTAAACTTGAATTTTATATGGCAATGATGATTATTGCAATAAATTAATGGCTTTTGAAAGAGAGAAATTGCCGAAAATGGTGGATTGGAAGGAAAGAGAACATGAAGATGTTGATGTGTAGGCAACGAATGATCCAAATTTCCTGGAGGCTTTGAGGCCTCTTCAAATTCTTCCTTACACTAGGGATGTGGGCCCAACCTGAGTTGCTTTGAAACTTGATAAGACTTTGGGACGTTAATCAGGAGATTTTTTTCATTGGAGACCAGGAGCTAGAGTTGACAACTGTAGATATCTACTTTATCATTGGACTATCTCGCAAAGGTGAGCGAGTGAACTTGTATGGGTCACATCCGATTGGGGTAAGTATATCTTTGATACTTATCAAACACTGCCCTAAAGCCCTGAAATCCAAGAGTGGGAAGGTAGAGATTTCCATTGTGTAGGATTTGACACTGAGGGTACCTGTATTCACTATCAACAAAGTGGTGGGGTCCCAAGCGAAACATAAGACTAAAAAGTTGAAGTTCCTTTATGCTATTAACTGCACAACTCGTACGATCTTCAACTGGGCAGAGGTCTTGAAGATGAACATCAATCCCTAGTTGTCAAAGGCCAAGGTGGGGAATCAGAAGCAGTTTGGCTTTTGATCAGTACTTGTGACCTATTTCCGAGAATGAGTGCCACTGTTCCAATATTAGTTGACTGAGGTTGATCCTCCTGCCCTGCGCGATCAACAGGTAGTCTGCTGGAGTCATTTGATGCCCAGGATCACTTGGGGTCAGCAATGTCATATTGACTGGCATTCTTTTCATGGCTACGACAACAGAAGATCATTGTGGAGGATAGGCCCTACAATAACACTGATTTCCGTGGAGATCGAGATATGCCCTTACCAGATGGAGAGGACTTAAATTGCAAAGGTAAAAAATCAAATTTTTTATTTTGAGATTTTTAATTATTTTTGGTATATGCATCCTTATATCATTTCTCTTGTTTAAGAAGATGTTGGACTAGAGTGGCCATCTGGGATGTCCCTGATAGCCAGTTGTGTCCCCTCCCCTATTGATGTTGTCAACCCTTATCAGCAAGGGAGTTAAAATGAGGAGGATACTGCGAGGAACCTCAAGGGGTTAAATCATGGTATCCCAGAGTATGCTAAGATATGAGACATGCCCCGTCGATACCGAAGGCACACAGTGGGAGTCTCAGATTGGATCCACTAACTACTGAGTTGTGTTATATGAGCTGTCTTGTGCTACCATGACCACCATGCTGAGTAGTTCCTAGGTCCCG
>APFE031412155.1:62050-97990 GCA_000404065.3 Pinus taeda
TTTTCCTATCTATTATGGTACAAATGGTTTGTCTTATCTTTTTCCATGTTTCGTAAATGTTTATCCAACACGTAATTAGCTAATGCATCTGTCAGTGTATTTGTTCGTCTAAGAATATGATGATATGTAATATAATAAAAATGTCTTTCCAATAGATGGATATGGAGATACATTCATAATATTTGAGGGTTCCTGACATAATATTACCCATTGAGTTGAAGGATGACAAGTTGTGAATCCAGGTTGATAACCAATTCTCTAATGCCCAAAGTGATGGCTTCCGATAATAATTTGATGACCACATTGTATTCATCAATGTTGTTGGTTGTATGACCTAGGCAGGTACCTTGAAGTTTAATTAACTCATTGTTAGGGTCATAGATATCCCATGTTGTGGATGGTAGGTTCTAGGTACTACGGCAAGCACCATTGACAAAACCAACATGAGGAGTTGCAGAGATCTGCAATGCAAGAAAAGCATAGTAAATAGGAAATTTGTTTGAAGACTATCACACAAAATCACATTGTACAGAAATGGATCACACACTAATGTACATAAGTATCAATGCAAGATGACCTAAGCATAGTACTTTTTAAGGTAAAGCTTGTTTTAGGGCTTATCGAGAGGATTTCCTTCATAATCAATAAGCTCATAGGCTCCTTTCTGCAAAATGCGTTTTACAATATAGGGCCCATGCCACATCGGGCCGAACTTGCCTTTCCCTAGCTTATCATTAGCTCATCATATAGCAGGACCAAATAACCCTAAGAGAAAGCACGAGGGGAGACCGACTAATCGAAATAGGATTTGACCAGTATCTTTTGTGCTTCAATGACCAAGGCAATGAGATGACGAGTCTTGTCCAATCATTCTAAATATAAGAGGCGTTCCTCTTGAGGTGATGTTTTGGGGAGGAGCTCAACAGCTAGCTTGAGTGAAGGAATCTTACATTCCATTGGCAATGTTGATTCCAGACCGTAGAGTAGCTTGAAAGGTGTGAAACCAGTGGCATCTTTGGTTGAAGTTTGGTAGGCCCATAGAGCTGACAAAATAATGAGATGTCAATTTGACTTGTGCAACCCAATAGTACGCTAAATCATGGTGACCAAAACCTTTTTCATGGCTTCAACTTGGCTGTTCACCTGAGGGTAATAAGGGTTCGAGCCATCATGGTGCAAGCCCAATGCAAATGTAAGTTCTACCATCATGTAATCTCTGAAATGGGAGCGATGGTCTGTGAAAATTTCTTGGGATATGCTGAACCTAGAAATAACATGATTAAAAAGGAATTGAGCCACCATCTTACCATCTACAGAATATGTAGGCATCGCTTCGACCCATTTGGTGAAATAATCCATAGATATGATAATATAGCCATGCCCCTCGGCTGAACTAGGGTTACATGTCATATAATCGATGACCCATTTTGCAAAGGGACCAGCATAAATGACTGCGTGTAAGTGAGCTAGTGGGTCATGCACCTTGCATTGTTAAATTTGGAATTCATTACACTTACAGACAACAAGAATGCAATCTTTGAAATTAGATGGCCATAAATAACCAGTGCAAAGGATTTTTGGGTTGTAGCGTAACCAGACATATGACAACCACATGCCCCAGAGTGGCAATCATTGAGAGCTCTTTTAACTTCCTTGATTGTGAGGCATCAGCGAAGAACATAATCGACACGGACACGGTATAATGTATCGCCAATAATATGGTAGGGTTGGGAATGATGTTGAATCCTTCGACGATCATCCTTGATCAACATGCATCGAAATGTGGAGGTTTGGAGATACACGATGATATGACCATACGATGAATCAAGGGTGCTAATTAGGAAAAGGGTCTCATCTAGAAGTTGTTCATCTGCACCAGTAGGGAGAGCTTTGGAGGGAAGGGAACAAATCAATTCAGTGAAAACAGGTGACTTCTTAGATTTGGTCATAGTGAAGACCAAATCGAGTTCTTGCAGGATAATTATCCATTTAGAATCCTTGCCCCCCATCAACTGATGAGTCAGGATATAAGTCATAGGGTTGCATTCAGAAATCACTGTAGTTGTACGTAAAAGGATATAGTGCCAAAAGCCTTAAACAACCAGAATAATAGCAAAATCCAACTTCTTGACATGTGTGTAATGCGTTTCAGTGTCGAGGATATCGGCTAAGGTAGTAGATCACATGTTCACTACCTTCATTGTTGTTTTGGACCAAAACCATAGAAATGGTGCTAGGGGCTGCAGCTAGGTAGAGGAAGTAATCTCCATAATAGTTCGGTGGATGCAAAAGAGGAGCATTTATGAAGACAGCCTTAAGATCATCAAAATATGTTTGGGCCACCTCGTCCCATGCGAAGGGTGTTCCTTGTTTGAGCAACTGGGTAAATCCTGTGGCTAGCCCGACATAGTCGAGTATAAAATGATGCAGGTTGTTGGCCTTTCCTTGCAAGTTCTGGAGTTGGTGCAGTGAAGATGGAGGGGTAAATTTACAATGGCCTCAACTTTTAGCAAATTTAGATGAATACCATCCTTGGAAATGATGAAGTCGAGGAGTCATCCTGATTCGACACAGAAAACAAATTTGTGTGGATTTAACTGAAGGTTATAGTGTCTGTAGAGTAGAAAAATCTTCCGAAGATGGTCTAGGTGATCTTGGAACTTACGAGAATGGGTAGGAAGTTCATCCAAGTAAGGCTGGACAATGTTGCGAATATCATGAAACGCATAGGAAATTGCCCATTGAAAAGTGGCTCCAACATTTTTGAGGCCGGAAGGGAACTTCCTGTACGCGAACGTACCCCATGGCAAGATAAAGGCTATCTTTTCTTGGTTAGTCGGTGCGATATTAATCTGTTTATAACCAGAAAATCCACCCATAAAGGAAACGATCTCACTCCCAGCACATTCATCAATGATTTGATCAATAAAGGGAGTAGGATAGTTATCTTTAGGACAAGCATGATTAAGATGTCGATAATCCACACAAATGTGGATCGTGCCTTGTTTTTTAGTCACCGGGATAATATTGGACACCCAGTCTATAAGGGGGATGGGATAAATGAACCCAGCTTTGAGAAGCTTTTCAACTTCACCCTTAATAGAAGTGACCTTCCTAGGGTGCACCGGGTGAAGCCGTTAGCAAATAGGCTTCACGTGCGGATATGTTGGTATTTCATGTAGCATAATGCTAGGATCGATGCTAGGCATTTCTTCGTAAGAAAATGAAAACACATCATGGAATTCCGAAAATAAACGAGTATATGTCTCGATCTCATTTGGAGAACAAGATACCCCAATATGAACACGTTCAATGACACCGAGTTTGATAGAAATGTCAATCGACATCATTTGGGTAATATTACCTAGATTTTCTTCCAACCATATTTCATGAGTACCATTTGGTGGTGGGAATGGAGAAGGGGACTCTTCGAAAGTGGTAGACATGACAGCAAAGCTAGGTAGGAATGAGCAGCGATGATGAGTATTGATCCATTGCGGTTCCTCGAGAGACATGATTTCCATGATACCTTCATCAGTGAGGAAGGTCTCGGCTAAGGGATTGGATGATTCCAAAATGCCAAGATAGGGGGAGTGAGAGTACATATCAAGAGAGGTCTTTGAAATATGAGAATTAGAGGATGCAGAGTTTGAAGTCGTAACAATTTCCATGTAATTGACTTTGGTGGGACTAAGCGACATAACCTCGCCCCAAGTATCAATAAGATCTGGTGCAGATATGACCCACGGAGTAGATTTGACTGAGATAATGTTGACAAAGGCAACACGAGGAGGTGGGAGTGGAAAAATTCCCACTAAGAATCTTTGAAGAGACCCGCCCCTACAGTGTCATAGGGAGCACCAGAGTGCTTGACGTACAAAATATTTCCATCTGAGGAGGAAGAGGCAACAAAAGGCAGCTGATCAATAGTGACCATCTTCCCTTGATGGGGAAAAAGTATCACGTCAAACAAAGAGGAGGCTGAGGCATGCATGGCATGAGTCCAACTTCGGCTGAGTAGAAGATTATAATTGAGATTATCGTCAACAATCTCTACTTCGACATGCACGGTCCTACCTTCCAGGGTGATGGCAAGGTTAGGTAAGACACCAAAGGGCTGTGAATGGTGCCCATTGAAAGCTTCCAAATTGTTCGAAGACTGGTTCATTGCAAGGGAACCAATAGCCTTCCAACATGGAGTTGACATGATGCAGGTGAAAGCACCTTCATCAATGACAGTGCGGTGGATGGTCTTCTTGTGATTGATTACTTGAATAACAAAGGAAATCTGATGACGGAGCTGTGGAACATGGTTCTCTAGATCGAAACATATCGAATTAGAATCAGTGGGATCGATGCCCCCGATAGCTGACAACAAATATTTCCATTGTGATGGGCAGCTTTGGAGTACCTCGAGAGCCAACATAGCAGACTACCCTTCAGCCAAATCCTGAACAATATTGTAGTGCTGAGTGGCTCGGGCATTGGGATTATATGAGGATTTCTGCAGCACACCTTGAGAGGGTGGCCGCGTAGCAGAATCAGGGTTAGGGCACTTGATATACAGAGCTCCAGAACTTGGGGTAGAAGAAGAAGGTGCAACTTCGTTCTCTTTCCCATTTGCCATAGTTGGAGTTTGATAATCTTTCAATCAGGTAGCCACATTAATGGGCATGCTCATCATGAACACTTGAGATCCAGAGGAACTAGATCCAGATTGGTCTACCATTTGGGTCTACTGAAATGGAAATGGCTCTTTAATGATAGAAGGGGTCCCTTTGAGTAGGCGACTAACTTCATGTCATCAAGGACAATCCTTAGTGTAATGATCCTCCTTGTAAATGAGGTAGGGATACTTAGGTTTCCCTTGCGAAGATTCACCAGTAGACGATTTGGGAGGACCCTATTTTGGGGCATCGAAATTAGATTTGCCTTTTCCTTTCTTTCTTTCTTTCAAGCATTTGTCCACTATAGTAGACTGGACAGCATGGACCTCTGAGGTTTTACCAGGGCCCGGTGGTTTGTAAGATGAACCATTAGGAGCAGCATTCGAGACCAACTTCTATTTGGAAGAAGTTTTACCAGGGGTCTAGGATACTGAACCAATAACTCCATCAACGGGAGGAGCAACTAGTGACTTTGATGCTGCGGGCGAGATGATTGTTGTGGAGCATTGGGTAACAACTTGTATAAAGTGCCAAACTAAGAGTAAACTAGATCCAAGTACTAGGCATGGGTGATGCTTACTCTTCAATGATGCATCCACCCATAGCTATATCGTGAGCAATTATGGCTACGAATGATTTGGTAAACCATTCAGTGAGCAACTGATCAGTTATCTCGAATTTGAATAGGCAATGTTTACGTCTCCATTCATGGATATGATTAGAGATGCGCATCATAGTGTCTTGCTTAGGAAATGTAAGCAAATAGGTGTCAGTTTCATAGTGAACCGACAACTGAAAATTCGTGAGGAAAGTTGTGGCTAACAAATTGAAGTCATCGAAAGTACTTCAAGGTAGCTCGGTGTACCATTTTGCTGCAGCACCCATGAGGGTTCATTGGAAGATACAAAGATGAATGGAATCATCCACATACTAGTTTGACGAGCACCAGAGGTGATATGTTATCACATGGGCCTGAGGATCTTCTTTAGCTTTTCCATCAAACTTTGGGTAATCACATGGTATCTTGGATGGCACCGGAGGCCAATATGAGGAATGAAGGATCAGATCATTTGTAAGGCGTGATACATCTGGCAACTCAAGTGTAGCAAAGAAAGGTAATTGAGTGTTAAAAGGCATGGGAGGTCGATAAGCGGGTCCATAGGGAGGCGCCCATCCTTGTTGGTAAGGAATTTTTCCCACAATGGGGGTTTTTGGCCATATGGCATCTGAGGCTTCCCCCATTATGGATTACCTTAACCGTAGCGAGGTTTCTGACCTTGAATACCTTGAAACTGTGCATGCACAAGTTGTTGATAAGAAACGTATGGGTTAAAAGGTTGTTGAGCCTATTGACCTTTGATATATGGATATGGGACTTGTTGTCCTAGAACATAGGGTTGTTCAGCCTGTTGTCCCTGAACAAGAGGGTTCTAGACTTGCAATCATTGGGCATAATGTTGATACACTTTTTTCCTTTGGACGTAGCAATTTTGTACCTGGTACCCTTCGCTGGTAGGTTTTTGAACCTGTTGACCTAGGACAAGAGGATTCTTGGCCTGCTGCTGTAGGACATGACCTTGACTGTGCCCCTGTAATTGTTGACCTTGCAGATATGTATACAAGGGTTCTTGCTACCCTAGTTGGTTTTTCTGTTGCAATGGCTGCACTTGCAGTTGCAAAATTTGTTCCTTGGGTTGTAGAGGTTGGCCCCGCAAGGGTATGGGTTGAGAGGTATGGAAATCATATTCCATCTTCTACTACACAGCTTGCTAGAACTGTTGTAAGGATTGGCCTTGCGGCTGTTGCAGGATACCTTGCTATGGGATAATTTTCCCATGCTATTGCATGGAGAGCCCTTGCTACAACAAAGGTTGCCCATATGGTAACAAAGGTTGCCGTGGTCATTGTAAAGGCTATACTTGTTGTTGCAAGGGTACTTGAACATTGGCTGAGAAATTACCGAACTGAATCTGGGTGTAGCTAGGCTGGATGTACTGCCTAGTTTGGAGGGTGTATGGTTGATTAACCAATCCTTGAGAACCATATAGAACGTAAGGATTTCGGTATTGGACTTAAGCCCCATAGGGTTACTGATACTGGACATTTCTTGATCCAGACGGACCAACGAGATTCTGAATGTGTTGTTACTGGACATTGCTTGGTCTAGTAGGGTCAGCGAGGTTATAAATAATGCCAGAAGAGGGTTGGTTTATACCAAGCATGTGAGCTTGTGAGCCACTCACATTAGTGGAACCTGACACCATAGAGACATTTAGTTTCTGCCCCCTAGGTGGTGGCATAATCTGCTACTGAATAATGCGACAGAGGAACTGATAGAGATAATCTTTGAAACTACCAGTTGTGACTGACATGTAACTGGGATCGATGATACAAGAGTATTTGGAATGGTGGGTTGCAATGGGACTGAAGTAATAGACGGTTGGGAAGTCATGTTCGTGATGAATGGACATGGCGTAGGCCTGATGCCTAATGCCCAAATAGGATTATGGTAGAGTGATGAGGCACTAGGTGTGCCTGAAACTAAGTGCCCTAAAGAAACATAGTTGGGTGGAAAATTGCTGTGAATACCTTTTGTATAAGGGAAACCCTCGGGAGGAAACTACAATTGAAATTCTTCCCCCTCAACAGTGTGTAGAGTAGAAACTTTGAACTCATCTGGAGATGTGGTTGGAGCATCGACTTCGGGTTCCATGTTAGAAGACAAACAACGACGAATGGCCAAACGAGTACTGGGGGATAGTTCCAAAGGAACACTTGGCTGGTCATATGGACTATAAGGATGCTGTGGTGATATCTCAACAATGCCAAACAAAGGGTTTAGAGGATAGATAACCAGTCCAAGTTGACCGTCAATGCTCGACGATTTCTCTGGAGTTCAAATGGTATCGTCTGGAGATTTTGGGCCAAGATCAGCAGATGACCCTGAATCGAAAGTAGGTGGAGGATGAGATGACAATGGTTGAACACTCAAAGCAATTATGAGTTCAACATTCTGGTCCTTAGGTGACTTTGATAACTCAGGAAACAACTCTTCAGACAATTTCAAATACAGAAAAGGAAGGGGAATTAGGTCAACCAGATGGTTCAACCACGATGACCTTGTCTTAGTCGACAGAACAAATAACTTCAAGGCTTAAAAATGTCCTTTTAAGGGAACTCACGATTTGGTCAAAAATACTAATAGGATGTTTTGGATCATGGGCAATCAATTATTAAGATGCATAAAAGGCTGATGTTCTTTCATTTTTTAACAGCAGAGAAAGAAACAAAGATGAATCTATCACTTTCGATTGGAAATGAGATCAAAAGGACAAGTGCTCGAATGATATTTTAAATTTAATGAGTCAAAAAGATCAAATGACTACTCTAGATGATGTAGGTAAACAAGATTACCGTGCAACCGTGAACTGCAGAATACCTCTTGGTGAACCAAGAAGTGCGAGTAGGAAATCTCCCTGAATGTTGTGTTCGGTGTATCATGTTCGCAAGGTGGCTAACTCGGCTTCCTAAGGGTAAAAGGATTGAAGCCTAGTGGGGTATCCCATTATATACTCGATGGTATAGGGAGCACAAATCTGTTCTAGCACTGTCTAATGTTGAAGCTAATGAGAACTGCTATGTTTAAAGATGTCAGAACATGTCTCTAGCGTAGACCTTCTAGATATAATTGTTAATGTCAACTACACCTTAGGTTAATTGAATTCATTTTAGAGTTGATCTTGAGTTAAGTTTCAGCTTTCAGGTCTTAGTAATGCTAAGCAAAAATACCTAAAATGCAACTAAATGGAACAAGACCCTTTCCATTCGATGAAATTCCTACACTAAAGAGGTTAGAAACTAGTCAATCAAATGCAAACAATCAAGCAGCTGAAAACGAAATGATCTTTCACTACTTCAATTTTTCAAAAAATAAACGAATGAAAAATGCATTCCAATTCCTAATTTCCTAACAAGAACTTATCTATCAGTCCTTTGAAAATGGAAAAAAATCTCTTCCTTTTTGAAATTCTAATGCAATTCTAACCCTTAAAAGATGCAAATTATCGTAACATGATGATGCAACAAGCTAGAATTTCATACTTTCTCATGAAACAATGAAACAAACTTTTCGCATACAATCGTTCAATGACTAAGTTTTTAAGATGATGAGCTCTTCAAGCAGATGAGAACATGAAAACAGAAGTTCATTCACATCAATGAAACACCGACTTTACCAAAAACAAGACCAACAATCTAATCTATGCCAGAAAGAAACATTCAAGCTAGTTAACGAAACTTTTTTAAACTTGTCCAAAAAGAGTTCAAAGTCATAAAAAGGACCAAAAAACAAATGCAAGGAGCAAACCCACCCACAAACTATCTTAATGAGTCAACAAGTTGTTGAATGGGTGACTAACTAGATGCCTTAGTGTCACTGGCCACTCAATGACTCAATCAATTAAATAGAATGATGACAAACCAGCAAGCAAGAAAAACCAAATGAAAAGTGGCTTTCTAATCAGGGAGAAAACAGTCAAAAAGGCTCATGAGGTCAACAACACAAGAGAATAACACAATGGCTAAGATTGGGGTCAAGCCCTAATCTTCACCTACAAGCATCGGCAGGACTGCTTAACTGACAGCAAGCAACAGAGGTTGGTCGGTACAACTTTTCCTCAGTAATTCATGCCGGTCAGTGTGGTTGTTAGTGGATTAATTGTGCTGGCCTAGGTAACTAAGGAAAAAAAAAAAAATTCAAAACAGAGACCAGATCTACTACCATGAATTTTATACTTAGGTGAGTAAGCAGGAGAAAAGAAATAGAACCAAAAGGAAAATGTGAAACTAGAAAAGTTCTCATAAAATCATGAAATCCAGAACAAACAAAAATATGGGATTCCATAGTGGAGTTGCCAATTTCTCGTGAAGTAAAATTATAAGTGTCGACACGAACGACTTCCTCTAGCTCGATAATGGGTCTATCCACAAAAGATACATTCTATGGAAGATTTCCTTAGGTTAGAATCAATCAAGAGGGCCTACCTCTTGGTCACTTATCCTACTTGATGGTGTCTTCTCTTGCTCACTCCAACAATCTCTCGCTTCCTTCTTCAAGCTCCTGAAAGAAGTAAACAACAACAACACACAAACATAATAATAGAGGAATTACATTTCAACCTACTTAACGATTCAAGAAGAATTAATACATGGATATGTAATATTATAAAACATGTAGAAAATCGATCGATAGTTTCATATATTAATATCAAAGTGAGATTACAACCATTTGCCTTGACGTTGCAGTCTTCCTCTGACAAGACCAGGTTCCCACACACTTCCGCTAGCATTTGATGATGGCTTCAAACAACAATAGTTTAAAGTCTCTTCCCTTTAGGCTTCACTCCAAACCAAACACACTTCTCCCTCACACAATTAGATGGATACAACTAGTAATAGCTTGCTTGTCTAATCCAAAATATTATACTCACACTCAGCCAAAACTCTAACTGTGACTAGTTTGTGCCTGGGAAGAAGGGAAGTTTATATCAGCAATATTGATGCGAGGTGGATCCTCTTCTCATGGGAGAAGGACTTATCCCTTGAGGTAGTTCCATCATTATAGGGGAAAGGAGCCCAATCTGTCATCCTCGACCCCATCCATCCTAACCATTTACCAAACTTTTGTTACGGAGCTTCTAGAGTTGGAGACTTTGGCTCTAATTTAAAAAAACTTTCCATAATAGGATCAACATGACTAACATACAACTTAGTCAATCCAGTCAGTGTGAGGAGTAGTGCTAATATCTGCACATTGGTGCAGGGGAGACAAAGGCCATTAGCGTTGGTCTTGTAAACTGAGCAAAACAAAAGTTTTAAGGGAAGTGGTGCAAAAGGGAAATGATCTACTCATGAAGACGGACATAATGGGAGTTTCTTCATGAAGGCAAAGCATTTCGTGTCTACTATAGAGGTCCTACAGTATCAAGGAATGTGGAGTACATGGACAGTGAAAAAATGTTGTGTAACAGAAGAATTTTTTATTAATGTGATGTAAAGGAGGTTTCCCCCTCGAAGAGGCTATTTCTCAAGTCATTGACTCATACTTTCTTCTATTTTGTGAGTTGGTTGCATAACATAACATGTATATCACTCTTGTCAATATTAAGTAGGTTTAACCAACTTCAACAACTGCAAGTCGACATCCATAACTTCATCACATGCAATACATGCCTCATTGATAACCCATGACAAAATGACAACATATGTGTATTTAATAGTAAAAACTATACATTCAAATTAACGCTAATGATATGTACTGATAATAATGCAACAAGTAGTTCTCATGAAGCTATAATGCCAACAATGAACCATTTTAAGTATAACGAATGCTCCCCCCAAGCCTATGATAATTCTTCATCATTAATCGTGATCACATTATATCCAACATATCAACCAACAAATGCACCAAAGAACTATTCCATAAACAACATTAACATTTTGCAATAGCATCATGAACTGATCATCACTCCTAGGAAGCATAAGCACATCATTATCAATCTAGAAAAAGTTAATGTAAGAACCAGAAATCTACTAATAAACCGATCGAAGGATATCAGAAGCTCCCCCTAAATCTGCACCAATTTTTTTTATTAATCTTAGAGAAACATACATGACCGTCAAGATAAAAACTCGCATATACACATGACTATACTTCATGGGGTCCACATCCATAAAGTCAACTCCTGATTTTTTATAGCCATAGCTCCCCCTGAACCTGTACTGTGTGTTCTTGTTTGCTATTACTTCATCAAATGTAATTTCAGTAATATACTCATCAAGACAATCTAGGTAATCATCATTAAGATACATATCATAACTCTGTCTGAGATCACACATCACTGATCTTGTGGACCTTATAATCATCACATGTTCTTCATGAGGTTATGTACATCACATTTACTTTTGCAGTCACTATTATAAGTATGCTTTAAGAGAAATGGACTGACGTAGGGAAAATATTCCCTATGTCTTTCACTGATGTTCCTTCTTTCTCCAAATCTTCTTTCAATTTCTTATCATGTGCTCAAAATTGTGGAACTTATCCCATATTTTCCTTCCATTCCAAATGTTGGGCTTACAATAAGTAACCTTATTCGTAAATGAGTTAGAAGAAAAATATTATCCATGAAACCATCCTTTATGCCTAGGTATTGATCTTCACTTTAATCTAGGTAATTTCCTTTGAGATGTGTGACTGGATTTAGTTTTCTTATGACAAAAATTATGTTGGTTGTACTTTTCATTACATTGTGAACCTGAATCCATGTTGTTGTATCCAATGTCTTTCTTGATTAGAGAAGAATGTTGTTCATTGATAATATTCTCTAGGGATTCATATTCCTTTACCCTTTTTTTATTTTCTCATAATCTTTTGTTATAGTTACAACTTTCGATTATAATTTGTCACAATGATTTTCCTTTTCTTGAAGTTGTTTTTCTAATACCTATATCCTTCTATTGGTTGCATCCAAATGCATCCTTAAGATGCTAATTTCCTTAACCATTCTACTTTATTTTATTTCCAATTCTTTGTTTGTGTTCTTGAGTCTATCAATTTCGTTTAACATTTCCATTAAGTCATATTCTTCACAACTATATGATTCATTAGTTGATTGATCTTCAAGAGCCATAAGTATATGATCATGACTGTTAGAATCTGAATCTAAATCTTCTTGATTATCGGATGTGCTTTGACTATCTACATTACAATGATTTTGTTTTTGTGAAGAAAACTTATTTTTGGCATTTTTCTTGTCAAAATCCTTTCCAATACCTTTCTTATCATGATTTTCTTGATATGGACATTTGGATGCATAGTGACATTTTCTTGGAAAAGAGATTTTTTTTGGCACTTTTCTTTCCAACATCCTTTCCATTATATTTCTTATCATGATTTTATTTATACGGATATTTGGATGCATAGTAAGCTACCCTTCCAGAAGAAAAACATTTAAATGGAAGCTTACCTTTGAATTTACTAGTTCCCACTTGCAACATTCTCACAAAATTTGTTTCTTCCTCATCTAAAATGTAGCTTGTATCTTTAGGTGTTTCCTTTTCTTTCCCTTGATATGTGGTTTTCAAGGTCGCTTCTCTCATACCTGATGTACCCCATTTTCTCATCTCAAAAGATGTGAATATCCATGGATATGTTCAATAGTGATATTCTTCAAATCCTGTATTTCTTCAATGGTGGAAACTTTGGAATCGAACTTTGGGTTTAGTGATCTTAAGATCTTTTCAACAACAGTAGTGTCATTTATTTTGTCACCAAGAATTTTCATTGAGTTAACAATCTCATCTACTCTAAGGAAAAATCTTGCAATCATTTCATCATCATGCACTCTAAGAATCTCATGCTGAATTCTATATGTTAGAAGTTTAGCACTTTTTACCTTACTCTCACCTTCATAGCTTTAGAAAGCCTCTCCTATATTTCCTTTGCGGTGTTCAGTTGCATGAATTTCACAAACTCAAATTTTTCCAAACTTCTGAAGATAACATTCACAACCTTTGCATTGATCTCATATTGTTTCTTCCATGCATAATTTATGGGAATGGAGATTGGTATTGATATCCAAACTCAACAATTTCCCATACATCATCTCCTAGTGCTTGCCAATATGCTCTCATTCTGATTTTTCCAAAATAAAAAGTTAGTTCCATTAAACAAAGGTGGTATAATAGAAGATGCAACCTCTTGACTTCTCATATTGATAGATCTATCTTTAATTGATGAAGCTTCTTTTGAGGGATTTTCTCTGATACCAATTGTGAGGAAAAATATTGGGGTGGGGGGTAGGGGGTGGGGATGAATCATTATTTTAATTCACTTCAAACTTTGAATTTCATATTCATAATTTTGTACACTATTGTTCTTCATGCAACTGACACATGTACACGACTTCAGTGAATATAAACATGGTATATCCATCTACTTAATTTTTCATAACATTCATCGGGAAATTAATTTAACCATTACATTATTAATTCATTAAGTATCTAGTATGTAGTAAAGAAAGAAGAACTCACAACACATGAGAAATACATGTAGAATACCAGGATTTTAGGTGCAAACCCAATGTGGGAGAAAACCATCATTGTCACTGTCCTTGTCTTCATTCTTATTATAAAATCTTCATGATATTTAGTAATGGTACAATCTCTTAGCAGTATGTAGGTGCCCACCTGTAGGACGTTACAACCTCCACTCATTCTCTAGCACCCACTATTCTCCTTACTCCCTGGTGCACAACTATTCTATATTAAATCATTCATCAATAATTCATTACTTACACACCTAACACCTTGATATCCATCTCCTTATATCCATTTTTCCTTAACCAATACTTTTGGTAAATCCCTTGGAAATGCCGTTAGTATTCTTTGATGTGATCAAATAAACATTGCCACAACCATTACTATGGGAAAATGTTATCATAATGAACATCGGCATCTAGATTATTATGGTTTAGATTATGTATCTGGATTTTACTTACAGGACCTACGTATGTACATAACCCTTCTTCATTGGATCTACATATACTTTCTCAAACTTCAATTTTATCATCCATTTGTCACTGAATAGTCATTTCTCTATCTATAGAATTTGTAGCATTTGTACCAATCTATATTAGTTCCAAATTAATCAATGTTTACATCCAATACATCTTTATCAAGAAGGTCACCATCAAGGATAACACATTAGTCATAATGCCAAAAATCTTTACAAAAAGGGAAATGTTAGTTGGAAAGGCTAATGTGTAATAATATTTAGTGATATAAACATGAATTTGCACATCAATGGTGAAATTCTTGAGTAGTCACATAAATCTCTAATTAAACTCTCTGATTTCTTATTTATATTCCACATTCAAATTCCCAAATTCTTTCAATATCATGGTGGGAGTCTTAACATCAACGCATTTTTCAAGAAACAACTTCTTAAACTCCCTCCAATTTTAGATTGAATTGGCTGCAAGATTGTGATACCATACAAACCATCTACCTTCTAAATTATATGAAAGATTCTGTAAGAAACATTATTGAAACATACCTTAACAATTCGTAGATGCATGTAGAACATGTCTATAATATCTTCAACTTTGGTCCTCTTTTATAGATAAAACTTTGACAACAAATTTTGCAGATGTTTTGGCATCTCGTGAAGATTCTCTTGAAGACTAAGTTGCCCTTGGGCCATCCAATCCAATCTAGGTCACCCATGTCTTCTCATTTGTTCTCCACCTCTTCTTCTGAATTTGAAGAAACTCCCCCCTCGTCATTAAGTTCTACGATGTAGTCAGGGTGCTCTTTGTCAAAAAACTAAAAATATTGTCCTTCATTGTCGAGATAATACTCATCGGTGGAATTTTCCCTCTCTTCTTTGTAGGTTCAACCAACTCTTTGAGGGTTCTTATAACCAAACCTTCCTCCGATGACACTAGTGCACCACTAGGAGCTACTTTTTTCTTCATAGGCTTATGAGGCATAATCAAAATGATAGGGAGTAAAACAAGAGCTCTCGTAAACTGACAAGTGATGGGTCATATAATTCGGAGATGATCGTAAGTAACCTCAAAAGGGTGGTTTCCCTCCTTCTAATGCTAATATGTTGATGGTGTGGGATATAATCAACATTACAGGGGGTCTACCAGATGAAAATTTCCAATTAGACTTCGCATAGATTTGTGTGGGATCCCTTCCAGAAATAATGCTTGAATGCCATATATTCATAGAGATATGCGTTCCCTAAAATGTTGAACACAAGAGAGTAATGAACATGTGCTTTTGGATTACCAAGTGAGTATACCATGTGGAATGTTCAGTTGTAGAAAGTATTAAGGTTCTTCTACCAAAAGGGGAGAGAAAAGTGAGCCTTTAAAATACAAGTAATAGTAATAATCTAGTAAAGGTGCACGAGAGTGTACATGTTAATGAATCCTTGGACAACTAGTGAAAGAGTTCACATAGAATCAATTATTATTAAAACACATATAACAAACCTTCAACAAGATAAGTACCAAAGCCACATAAATAGTTAAATTTCCTTAGTACAAATGAAAACAACTTACATCACCAAAATTCAAAGAAGAGTATTATAATATTTATGACATATGCATGAAAGTGTGTAGGTTCAATGAGCTTCTAAATTAAGAAAAAATTCAAAGATACATCAAGGCGATGAATACCACTATCCCCAATAATGGATTGTTAGAGCAACCACTTGCTCCTCCAAAAGAACTACTTTTCTCTCTAATGCCTAGTAGGAGGAACCAAGGTGAAAGATCCTTTACATGAGATACTAGGGTGTATATATAACAAATGGGGTGACCATTGACCTCCCTTGAAACTCTTGGAGTACCCTCATGACTGTTTGACTTCTCTAGGAATCTCAAACTTCCACTTGACATTACATTTCTCTAATAATAAATTTACATAATCGACAAATAATGTGGAAAATTATGAGTCATGGCATGACATGACACTAATGCATAGACTGCACGATGACATGGCAATGTCAAACCATTCTTTATTTATACTTTCTTTGTGTATTCTTGAGAGATAGAACATGGTATTCCTCTTCCTCATCCATAACGCTTGAAAACAAGGAGTCTTCAATGTGATCTTGATTTCCATCTATTTTCGCAATCTAGTGTCCCTTTGTCTTTTTTTATTGATCAAATTGTCTTTAAAACTACAAAGGTGTCTTCTAGTAGGCTCTCCTTCTTCATCTCGTTCATCATCATTCTGTCATAACATGATAGAATAGATGCAAATGAAATCCACTCATGACAAGACAACATTAGTCAGATAAATGCCTATTCTAACATGCTTTATGGTAACCACTAACGGAGCCATAACCGAGTGATAGGATGGGAATCTAGATTAAGGACTATGTAGTTACATAGCTCATGGGATTAGGGGCTAGGACTAAGTCTTAAGACTGTGCAGTGTGCAGTTTAGGTAGGTCAAAGCTAGATATTGACACAATTAAGGGACTTAAGGGAATAGGTTGAAGGCTTGAGGATTGAGGTTTCCCATTGTGTAGTTCTAGAGTGATAGAGGTAAAGGGATTGTGAAGTTGTACAATTCAAGAGGTCAAGGATGAGGCTTGATGGTTTATACTACGTAGTGTGTAGAGGACACTGACTAGAAGTAGGGGCTATGAAGTTCTAGAGCTCAAGGGTTGAGGTTGGGCATTGAGACTGTGTAGTGAGAAGTTTTGGAAGTCAGGGACAATGCATTGAGTAATGCCAAGAGGCAAGGTTGAAGCTTAGGAATTAAGACTACATAGGGTGTATTTTAGGATGGCAGAGTGTGGTCAAGTTGCTCGAGTAGGAGCTATGCCAAATTTGGCCAAGTGTGGGATCAGTGAGACCAAAGTGAAAAATTAAAAAACTTAAGTGTGATCACAAACTTAGGACAATTGACAATGCAACATTGATCACTTAGAACAAATAAACAACTGTTATGAAACGAGCTCACAAAAAGATAGAAAAGATAGATCAACGCCTTAAAATTCAGCCTCTTAAAGGGGCTAACCTCCTTTAAATTACACAAATGAATGATTCTTTGATGATACAAATGGAAAGACCTCCTTTCTATATATAGGAGTCTAAGGGGTCATAATATAATCAGAGCCAACATAACAATAATAATCTAAAGGCACACTAATAACAAAAGTGGGCTTCTATGGGGCACAATAAGAACATTATGGGGACTACATGGGCACAACAATATAATAATGGGGTTGTACTGATAAAAATAAGTGGTTACACTAGTAGTATAGGGACCTAACATGCCCCTCTCCTTCAAAAAGTGTTGTCCTCAACGCTTGAGTAGTTCTTAATGCTTCTGTATAAAATTCTTGTCCTGCCATGTGGAATCTTCAATGGGTAAGTTCTTCCACTTGATGAGATACTCTAAAATTAATTTGATTTTGTAGTTGTCGGGTTCTTGTTTCTGTGACTACTCCAAGTTCCAATATGATTTTTCCTTCCTCCTCAAGTTCTATCAATATTGTTTGAATTGGGATCTTCTGCAAATTTTGAATGAGTGGCCATATTTCTTTGTCCTTCTTCCCTTCTTCCCTTTTTTCATTTATCCAATCTGGTTGGATAATAGAAATAGTACAAAACAATTCTTCCACATCCTCATCCTTTCTTGAGAGTGCATTTGCAACAAAATTTTGTTTCCATTTTCTGTCGATGATGTCAAAGTCATAACCCAACATATTTGTGACCCATTTTTTCTATTCTTCTAAAAATAATATTTGTTCTAAAAAGTATTTAAGACTATCATGATCCATTTTTACATTGAAATGTCTTCCCATTGGGTAAGGTCCGCATTTCTTAAATGCATGTAGTATTGCCAACATTTCCTTCTCATAAATAGCGTGCTTGATATGCAGCCGTAAAAATACCCAATCACCTACATCAATATATTTTTCACTGCGATGTTGATCTACTTGTTTTTTCATTCGATTCTGCACCAAAGTGGCCTTATCCTTTAAAAGTTGGAGAACTTGTTTTTGATGCTCGATGTGATCTTTCACTACTTGAACCTTTTTCTTCTTGATATGTCCTTCTATATTTAGAGTTTGAAGAGTGGTAATTTCTTTCAATGCTTTACAAGATATGGTTGGATTCGTTTCTTTATGCTCAATGTGATCTTTCACTTCTTGAGAATTTTTCTTCTTGATCTATCCTTCTATCTTAATATTTTGAGGAGTGGTAATTCTAGCCAATGCATTAAAGATATGGTTGGATTCATTTCTTCTTTCTCAATGTGATCTTTCACTTCTTGAACCTTTTTGTTCTTGATATGTCCTTCTATCTTGAGAGTTTGAGGAGTGGTAATTCTTGCCAATGCTTTACAAGATATGGTCAGATTGATTTATTCTTTCTCTGGGGTTGGTTCCTGGTGTATATCCTATTCTTTTGATGTTTCTTGATCCTTTTCTTGCTCCTCTTCATAATCTATGTAAAATAATTTCTTCTTAGCACACTTATGACCTTTAGTGCATTTTCTATCACAATTGTAACAAAGCCTTTTTTCTCTTTTTTCTTCCAATTGTTGTGATGTAAGCCTTGTAGGTTGTGGAAGGGTAGGACAAGAAAAACTTCCATAATTATAGTCATGAGTGTGCGATTCTTTTTTTTCATAATTTTTCTTTCAATTTTTCTTGCCAGCTCGAATGCCTCCTCCAATGAATCAAGTTCCCAAATAAGAACCTCATGTTGAACGTTATCCTTTAAAGTCCCTATGAAGGCATCAATCCTTTGCTTCTCTGGAATATAATTTACCCTTCTATTCAATTTTTGAAAGTCTTCAATGTGATTTTCCATTGAACCATTTTGTTTGAGATTTATCAATTGGCTAAAAAAGGAGTTTCTCTTTGTATCCTCATAATGTGGTATCATTTCCTTCGTGAAAATTGACCACATGACAAGTGGTTTACAAGAACAAAGCCCCTTATACCATAAAAATTAATTCAGTTCTAAATAATTAGATGTAATACATACCTTTTGTAATAGTGGTACACCATGTAGATCAAAATATTTCTCCATATGCAGTATCCAATTTACCGGATCCTTGCCATCAAACTTTTGCATCTCTCTTTTTCTTGATTTTAGGAGCTCGATCTTGAAATGATTGTAACTCTGTAATTTCAGATTTTCTAGTTCTAAAACTCTGAATTGTAGTAGCCCTTTGTGTCCTCTTTCTGATGCCACCAGTCTGATCTAAATTGGATTCTCCAAGGAAGAGTTATGCCAAATCTCCCACGGTGACCTGATTATAGACTAGTTGAGTAGAGTGAACTTGTACGACGTGACACGTGTCACTGTTTCGACCTTTCGATCTCACAAATGTACAAAGGAAACTAAAATCTATCCTCTTTCTATAAATTCTTACGAAATTTCAATCCGATGCTTAGAGAGAAAGTTATGACGATTTTCCCCAGGTCACCTGTTTGGAATGTAATTCGGGGGTCTACAAAAACCCTTACTTCCTCTGACTATATCTCCAAAAATATAGCGAGATATGATCTGACATTTAGAGCCAAGGTTTAGAACGACTTAAAATCAAATGGGTTTTTTTCTTAGCTTCTAAAACTTCGTAGCGAAATAGTTATAGAGAAAATCCCATGATGACCTTTTTGGAGCACCGAAACCCTAGAATCCACAGCTCTGATACCAAATGTTATGAAACCAGCTCCGAAAAAGATAGAAAAGATAGATCAATGCCTTAAAATTGAGCCTCTTCGAGGGGGAAACCTCCTTTAGATTACACAAATGAAATATTCTTTGATGATACAAATGACAATAACTCCTTTCTATATATAGGAGTCTAAGGGGTCATAATATGATCAGAGTCGACATAACAATAATAATCTAAGGGCACACTAATAACAATAGTGGGCTTCTATGGGGCACAATAATAACACTATGGGGACTACATGGGCACAACAATATAATAAGGGGGTTGTACTAATAACAATAAGTGGTTACACTAGTAGTATAGGGGCCTAACAACAACATACTTCCCTCAATCCAAAGACATTCCAATAAATATCACAAAGTGTGACACTAAAGGTACACTTTGCGACGACAGTGAAAACAATTGTGTGACAGTGCTTGAAACTTTTGGCATGAGTGAGATACATGTATACATGATAGAAATAAATCATTAACTCTAAGGTTACCCCTTTAAACAAATGAAAAATAAATATATGTGATGTATGATACTTGCCATCGTAAAATATGACACTGTGATTTTATTCTAAACAAGACAATAATACTTTGAGAAAATGCTCGTGATAACTCTAATATTTGTGACAACAACATGTAAAGTTGAAGTTGGCATCGAAATTTGGATGTAGGCCAAAATTTTTGGAGGGTGTGTAGCAGCAACAATAGAACCTCATCTCGTCGAGTAGCCTAAACTGATAGGCATGCAAAACACTTAATCTTCCTTCACAGGGTATGTATTTTAGGATGTTATAAGACACTTCATCCCATGGGTAAGGAAGGCTCTCCCTTCAAACTCCATTCTAATATTCAACTAGCTTTTCTTTGGGGAGGAAGAAATTATTCTTCGTTTTAATGGATTTTCTACTATCCCCCTTATCCCACCGAACTCCTAGAGGCATTTTGGTCACTTTGTTAATGAGTTTTGTGTTCAAATGGATGAAACGTCCTCTAACAACAAGGGTGGCACTATATTCCCCCATGAGAGTGAAGGACCATGGAGAATTATTGGGTTATTTCATTATCATACCAATTTATTTTCTCAAATAACCCCATCCAATTGTGGTTTATGAATATTTCTTTGACAAGAGGATGTTGGTGGATTATTTTTTAGTCTATGGGCTCCCTTCTATTGAAATCCCCTCCCAATTTTTCTATTTTTGCTTCCTCAATTTTTCCCAAAGAATTATCTGTCAATTAATAATTTCTAAGTGTCCTAGGGTTTTAATATAGAGGTGAGATGGGCGATGTTCTTTTCCTAACTGTAGGGACAAAAGTTACATGCCAAATTCAAAGAAAAGTAATGTTTTTTCTACCATGCTTTCCTTATGTGGAGGAGAAAGCAATTCAATTTTTAAGGGCTTGTTATAAGATATCTGTATAGGAAAAAATTGACCAAATTATTTGACTCTTCGTGCATGGAAGATGAGGAAAATGCACTACTTACCCCTCCCTAGGAGACTCCTTCATGGTCGTGGGGGTTCGGAGGAAATTTGCACCAATTTGAGCCGTTTTTAACCTCTTGGGTCAATCTTGTACCGGTTGACTTCAATCCTGTAGCAACAATCTGCAATCCTATAACAATTACTTTAGATATTCTATCGCTTGTCTTTTAACTCAACAAATTATGTATAGAACTCTTCGGGACCCCTTGTTGTATCTAGCCTTACTCGTGACATCCTAATGGTTCTCTCTCACCATTTTATGAATGAACAACTTGGTACCAATGGGACTGTTGCTCATCCTTTTATTCCTCTTGTGGGAGTGGGCTTAGGACACTATGTGAGCTATCTCTCACATTCCACCTACATATTCCCCCTTATAGACCTATTCGCCCCACTCCTCATAATTGTCACCCTTATTTTCTGTCATTTTCCACGTTAAATGAGCGAGGGAGTTAACTACACTTGAACTGCTCGAGGGTGGAGAAGACTACTGGCACCCTCAGGCCCATAGAAAACCCATTCTTCATACATCTGAAACATTTTTAAACTAACATGCTTAAAGGAAGAGGTGAGGAGTGTGATACCTATGCTTACTTTATCGTCTCTAGCAGCTTCGATGCTTGCTTGTTGCTTTAGGATAGTGGTTAATATGCTTATCTTTGGAGGTACCATTTTCCATGGTAGTTGCTTCATGCTCTAGCCTTGTTTTAAAAATAATTTTTGTGGATATTTTCTAATAGGTGTCTCACTAAGCGAAGCTTTTTTTATTTAGGTTCTTCAAATAGTGGATCGACCTGCTATTGTTTGAGATGCAAAGTGACCTTGTAGTAGCTCCTCAAGTATTGTGTGGTTTCCTAAGATCACAAAGATGGCCCTTCAATGCTTCAAGATGGCTAAGTATTCATTCTGGTGTTTTCCAGTGCTTCCAACTAAGGTTGTATAGGGTTTATGAAAGTTGCTACATGATTGTATCACTTCTTGTAGTAGTCACATAGGTCCCTCCGAAATCACAATAACCTACATGGAATGCATTAAAAAATCTTTGATATTTCATGGTGAACTCATGGATAGGGGAAAGAAAATTTTGTGGTGGTGAATACTATGGAGGAAGGGGTGAAAAAAGTATTCTTTTCATGGATAAAGATGAACGTTTGGATGAAAAGTGGCAAAATGGTCTGGAGGATTGATGTTGGTCGTGTGGTGGAATTATTTTTTCATTCCCCCAAGGAAAACATAAAATTTGAAATCTCTCTCTATTCCAATCATAATCGTGAAGAAATTATGGTCAGTGTTGTAGCAATTAAGGGAAGTCCTGTAGCACTTTAGGACTAAGGCAGAATTGAATGAAGTAGGTATACCTGATGATGGAGGAACTTAGGGAGATGGATGTTATTATGAAGGACATATAAGTAGCTAGTTTAGGAGGTGGAGAAGTGGAGTGTGGAGGTTTCCTCCATTGAATATTCCCCCTTTGACTATGGTCCCTTTGACTATGGCTAGAACATTGCAAAAACATGTTACTAGAGCTAATGTAAGGGTTCCCTTCGTTCCCCATTGTTTCTTTTCTATTTTATTTTTCCTTCCTTTTTTCACTTTTTGTCTTATTTTTTCGGCTTTTTTTTTTCTTTTTGAGACCCGCAGGCTTCCTCAACAAAGGTTTTCAATATACAGGGCTACCCTAGGTGCCTGAAAGGATTCTTTGACCTAGGGATCTTTTCATTTACTTTTTCCTTCTTTTTTTTCTCTTGGGTTGCCTCATAGAGATTCTCAGCCGTAGAGTTGGTCTTAGATGTCTTAGAGTTTTCCATGTAGGATCCTTTATTTTTCACCTTTTTTTTTTCCTTTTCCTTTTTATTATTTTGTTTATCATAGGCTAGATGAAGTTAGTGCTATGAAACCCCCAATTACATTTATCTCCTTACTTATTGGCATTGTAAACTCATCCTTTGATACATGCTTCTCGATGAGCCCCATAAATGGGTAACTATATGGGCTCATTTTGCCTCCTAACATAGGTAAATCAACTATTTTCTTAGCTTATTGCATGTTTTTTTATTATATTTATGCTTATGGAGTGAGTTGAGTTAGTTATGATGCCATGAGATCTAATATGTGTTTAATGCAGATTTTTGTTGAATTTTAAAGACAAAGTCAAAGATTCAATGGACAATTGGCAGCAATAATTTGAAGTGGACAAAGGAGAGGATTTATAGGAGGGAATCCCCCTCAATTATTACTCCCCACTTCGAATTCCCATTCATGCAGCTTAGAGTACAAACAGCCAAATCAATGCACTAGAAGGCAGCCGAGCAAGTGGAGGATAAGTTGTGTTTATCTCGAGTTTTGGGAGCTAAGCATCCCTGATTTTAAGGAAGATGTTGGGAGCTTCAGTTGTATAAGTAGAGAGGCCTAGGGCCTCACTAGGGTAAAATGTTTGTTAAATTTTGGTCGAATTTTTGTTGAATTTTTGTTGTACTTTTGCTATTGCAAAACTCTGCTCAACTTCGATCTTACTTTTGGTTACAGTTTCATGTAATCCGATTACTATTTTGATAATAAAGATGAGATCATTCTTGAGCTAGCATTGAGTTACCTCAAAGGGCTGAAGCTCTTGGGTTAGGGCCCAATAAAAGTACCCAAGCTCCTCTTGTTTGTATTCATATGCTTTTGTTTCAGTTTATGGATTAGTTGGGTTTAGATGAATTTCTTTCTTGGTTAAGAATATGTTGCTTTGGGTGATTTAGAAGGTTGTTTCTATTTGTTTTTTCTATAGTAGGTTAAGCAGTGATAGAAAGAAGATTCAAAAGGGTGGAAACAATGCCTTGGCCTCTTTTCCACCCTTTGGGACCACGAACTAAGGCAAAGACCCTCTTGCTTCCCCAAAAACACATATTTCCCTTCTCCATAGGATTTCTAGTGTTTGTAGTTTGTTATAAGGTTAATGCTTTGCTTTAGATCTCTTCCACCATGCCCATTTCTATCTTTGCAATAAGTATTCTTCTATGCTTTCTCTCTTTGTAGCATTTTTCATCATTTACTTCCATAGCTCATGATTGAGAAAAGCTTGATGCAAAATTTTGTTTTTTGATGTACTCACTTCCTTGCTTGCTTGATCTCATTGGTTGAATCTCAATTCTTTTGCAGCAGATCTCTTCTCATAGCAGGTCAGCCTATTAGCCATCACATTCTCTCCCTGATCCATGGCCTATACGTCTCCCAAAGTTCACTTTAAATCTGTCTTAGTTTTTTGCATTTTTCAATAGGATTTCTTCCTCTCTCCTGATTATCTTTCCCTCTCCTAGTGATCCTGGGTGGACCGTAGGAATCGTAACACATCATCCCAACCTTCATCTACCTTTTCCACCCACTCTCACACCTTCAAAACCTTCAAAAATGCTCTCAACATCCTCCTGTTGACCTCCTATAGATCCCCTGTGTCCTCCTATAGATTTCCCTGTAGGCTTTCTTTGGAAGGCCGAGTGTGGGAAAAGCCTCCAGAAGGCCATGCGAGACCTTCTACGACCCATCTACACCATCCTACATCTCCTCAAACCCCAAAGTCACCCTTCAACACCACCTATTCGGTTCCACCTTCACACACAATAAAATACATGCATGTCAATTTCACATAAAAATCCAAAAAGATGTTTTTTGCTCATTTACTTCTAGAAATAGCTTGAGTAGATGTTGCTTACTTCCTTGAGTAGGTAATGCCATTCATTTAACGATTTTCGTAGTGCTTTCTACAAAAGTAGGATTAGTTGGTTAAGTAGGGTTTCCTATGTTTCCTTTACATTTCAGTCTTATTCCTTCCTACAAGTAGAGTAGCCTCTATAGAGTAAGTTGTCCTTTCTTTCATGACATATAGAGCTTCTTTTGGAATCCATAGAAGTTGGCTTGAGCTCCTAGTGATCTTGTGGCAGCTGACCAAGTGACAACATGTAGTAAGAACTAGTACTTGTGCATATAGTTTCGTCGCTTCTAAGTTTGTTACGAATTACCGGGTTGGTAAGAGTAAAGTAGGTAGCCCAGGAGTTGCAGCATTATTGCTGCAATACTAGTGCTCACCACTTTTTGGTGCTATTGCCAGGGAAGTGTTAGAGTATTTTGTGATTACTGATTTCTTTATTTTCTATCACAACATTCTGTTAAGTAGTTTATTTTAGCAAAAGTAGAGTAGTTGTTTCTTTCAGTCTCTGCATTTCCTTTCTTTCCTTTTCAATTCTGAAAATTTCATTTCAACAAAAGTAGAATAGTTGTTTCTTTCAGTTTTTGCATTTCCTTTCTTTCTTTTCCAATTCTCCAAATTTCATTTCAGCAAGTTCATTTCAGTTAGTTGCAATTTGTGTTGTTCAATCCATTTCAGTTTTGTAGGTACAATTAGTGAAAAAACAAAAACCAACCAAAAGTATTTTCTTTCATGCCTCGTAGGAATAGAGATAATTCAGGAAAATTCTTGCTCAACATGCCCACTACATCACACAACCAACCTTCTCTCTTCTTCAGTCGCAGTGATCAAGAAGAACCTTTAGATGAAAAACTAGAGATATTTGAAGAACATATAGGGGAAGAAGAAGAAGAAAACATCCCTCCTGAGCCAATGGTTGAAAACATAAATGTTAGGGGAAATGGAGAGAGAATAGAGGGTACCTTTCCCATTCAGAAGACCAATGGGGAAACCAAAATGAAGAATATAAGCCCTTAAGCCCTACCTCACTTCCATGATCTAACTACAGAAGATGCTGACACCTTCTTGTTTGAGTTTGCTATCATCTGTCGAACGTATGACTATTCAAAAGATGAGAAAAAGTTGAAACTATTCCCTTCTACTCTCAAGGATGCAACATTGTGCTAGTTCATGGGGTTACCTAGCAATAGCATCACAACTTGGGCTCAGATGCAGTAGGATTTTAATGACAAATATCAAGACTACTATAGGTCAAAAGATACCAAAGAAGAAATCTTTCGAATGACCATGGGAAGTGATGAATCCTTGGAAGATTAAGAAGTGAGGTTCCATCTCACTTACAAAAGGGTCAGGTGCACACTTGACCCTGAATCTCTGAAGTTGGTCCTACTTAGGGGAATTCCGGAAGACCTTCTAGACACCCTCCATATACTGGCCATTGGAGACGTCTACCAACTATTTTATGAGGACATAAAGACTGCTTTTAGAAACCATTCTAGAGTAGCCAGAAAGAAGGTAGGGGAAGTCAACCCATAGCCAATACCTCCTCCTCCAATTCATCCATCAAGGGTGAACTCGGAAACATGATGGAAGACTTCAAGAATGAGATGCTGCAGACCCTTGCCATGGAAATGGATACCTTGCATATCAAAAGAAAACAAGAGGAAGTAGGGAGAGCTTTGGCCATCTTTTGTCCTAGATGCACCAGGAGGCATCCTAGGAATGAATGTTGATTGAACTCTATAGAGGTTTGTTTAGTCTGTGAAGAAGATAATTCTATAGATAAGTGCCCTTGCTTTCCAGGACTTAAAGCTGTATACCAAGGGGCCTAAGGAGCCACTGAACCACTCTATTTCATGAACCAGAGGAGACCGCATGGACCTAGACCATACTAGCAGGGGATGCAGGGGACATCTTAAGCATACTACAACCCCAACCAAGTCACTTCCATACCTTATTGGGGCCCTCCTACTCAGTGGAATGTATTTCATTAGGGGTGGAAGCCCCAATACAACTCTCCTCCTACTATTTTACCTCCACCACCTGATCAACCATAACCATTTCCTCCTGCTCCACCAAGGGAACCCCACATGCCTGCCTAGTCGAACCCGTACCTAAACAACAAACATGCTCAACAAGTATATAGTGGGGAACCATCATGCCCAACTTATGATGTGGAGATTTAGGAGATTAACCGGCAATTTGGGAAGGTTCTCCTAGATAGCCAGCCTCCACCTAGGGAGGTTGAGGAAGATAAAGAGGAAAGTGAACCTAAAGCAATTCCACCTTTTCCTAAGAGACTATCTGGGACAACACAATGTACCACAGAAGAAACTGAATTTCTAGGAGAATTGAAACAATTACATGTGAAGATACCACTTCTACAAGCCATAAAATATGTGCCTATCTACAATAGGTTGATCAAAGAGAAGTGATTTAGGCATCCAAGAAGGTGCAAGAGAGATGCCCCAACCATCAATGTCATAGGGCAACTGTCTGACCTGATTTTGGGGCAGGTAATTTGTCTGAAATATCTGGACCCTGGAAGCCCAGTAGTTGATGTCCACATCAATGGTAACATGATCCCACATACCTTGATTTATTTGGGAGCTGCCATTAATGTGATGATAAAGGACACAATGCCCAAACTTAACCTCCAGGGCTCCTTGAGAAAGACCAGGATAGTATTGTAGCTGGTAGACCGCTCTACCATGACCCATGAAGGGATTGTGGAAGATGTGATGGTCTCAATTGATTCATGGGAGTACCCTACTGATTTATTAGTTCTCCATCCAAAGGCAAAGCTCACTGGATATCCTCTCATCCTGGGAAGACCCTGGTTGGCTATTGTCGATGCCTACATCAGTTGTCAAGCTAGGAACATGACCATCAAGAATGGGCCTATGTCCAAGCAGTTAATTGTATACCCTCCTACCCAAACCTTGCTAGAACATGATCTACCTCTCTGGCTGGAGTAGGAGGATGAGGATGAAGTCTATTCTACAATGCTTTGTGGATTAGAAACTACCATGGGGGGAAAACCACAAGATGAGGATGATATGATTGAAAATTTGGTTCAAAATCCACCACCCAGTATCTTACCATTAGAGGACATAGTGAGAGAAACCCAAAATAACCCCTTAACTGATCTCTGTGTGGCTGACTCGAACTCTCTCCGTGTTAAGAATATAAAGTTCGACCCATAAAGAACCTTGAAAATCAATGCATCCCTACCCACTTCCCAGGAGAAGGAGTTGTGCAGCGTATTGAGAAAACATTTAGATGCCTTCGCCTGGAGTTATAAGGAGATGAAGGGAGTGCACTCTTTAGTATGTACTCATCATATATACATTAAGGAAGATTGTGAACCAGTCAAGCAACCTCAAAGAAGGATGAATCCAACACTCAAAAACATTGTTAAGGAAGAATTGCAAAAATTGTTTCATGCAGGATTCATCTAACCCATCTCTGACAGTGAATGGGTCTCTCCTTTGGTGCTAGTGCCAAAGAAAAATGGCAAGTGGAGAATTTGTGTCGACTATCAGGAATTGAACAAAGCCGCTAAAAAGGGCCATTTTCCTTTGCCTTTCATAGATCAAGTGTTAGATGGTCTGGCGGGGAAAAAGTTTTTCTCCTTCCTAGATGGGTTTACTGGGTACAATCAGATTCAAATCAACCCTTAAGACCAAGATAAGATTACTTTCACTTGTCCTTGGGGTACCTTTGCATACCGGGTCCTTCCTTTCGATTTGTGCAATGCCCCAGCCACTTTCCAGAGATTGGTATTGAGTATATTTTCTGAACTGGTTCATGACGCAATGGAAATATATATGGATTTTACTCCTTATGGTTATGACTTTCAAGAATCTTTATCTAACTTAGGAAAAGTTCGAGACAAGTGTATTGAGATGAACCTATTCCTCAGTCTAGAAAAATGTGAATTTTTTATGACCAAAGGGACCATGTTAGGTCATGAAATACCTCAACAAGGACTACAGGTGGACTCCAACAAGATTGTCATCATCCAAAGGGTCCCACCTCCTCAAAGGGTGAGAGATGTCAGAAGTTTCCTAGGCTTAGTTAGATATTACAGAAGTTTCATTAAAGATTTCAGTAAGCTAGCCTCTCATTTATTTGGCCTTTTAGGAAACGATGTTGAGTTCATATGGTCCAAAAACTATCAAGAATCCCTAGATACTTTGAAGAGCAAGTTAGTAAGTACCCCAATTCTCAGAGGCCCAAACTGGGCCCTACCCTTTCACATCCATGTAGATGCCTCGAAAAAAGCAATAGGAGCAGCCTTAGGACAAATTGATGAAAAGTTACCTTATGCCATATACTTTATAAGCAAAAATTTGTCAAAGGAAGAGTTAAACTACATAGTGACCGAGAAGGAACTCCTAGCTGTTGTGCATTCTTTAAACAAATTCAGACATTATATCCCAGGCTATCAAACCTTCATGCACATTGATCATGCTGCAATTAGATATTTAATGTACAAACCAGATGTAAATGCTCGCATTATTAGATGGTTGATTCTATTACAACAATTTTCTCTGACCATTATTGATAAGCTAGGTAAAGAAAATGTTGTTGCTGACTTTTTGTCTAGAATAAATTTGCCTACAGGTGAAGAAGGAATGGTGGATGACCAAATGCCAGATGAACATCTATTTTCTATTTTGTTACTCTCTCCATGGTTTGTTGATATTGTTAAACAGACATGGTGAATGAGAAACAAATAGAAAGATAAAGCATGCATTGCATTTTTTATTCACAAATGATGTATATTTATGGTACATTATGTGACCGTTGGGATTCACATCCCAAGGTCTCTTGGACTGCTTAGTCTGTTCGGCTTCCACACTAACCCTTTAGGATTAGGTGTCCAACATTCCCCCCCTTAATCCGAAGGGTTATGTATGAGTCCAAGAAAAGAGCTGTAATACAAAAAGGTGCAAAATATGCATTGCAGCACTAGGCCTGAATGTGCTCTTTGAAATGTTGGTAAATAGGGCGGTGTTTAAAGGATGGCCACAACACGAAGAACGCTGGTTAACGTTTCCTCCGGAATCTTCAACTGGCAGAACGAAGTCTTCGCTAGAGGAAGGTTGATCCTATTGTTGAGGGAAACATACAACCAATGAAAGGGATTCACCCCGCATAAAAGGTAAAACTTCCAACCTTAAAAGGGAAATCTCAACCTGTGATGGTTTTAAGGATGACCAAAAACTCTGGAATGCTTATGCAATTCCTGGAACTCTCAAAACTGGCAAAAGAGAAGGTCCTTCCTGCAGAGGAAGGTCCTCAATTTGTTCTCGAAACCTCTTCCAAACTGGCAAGAAGTTGAAGTCTTCTGCTAGAGGAAGTGTCCCAGATTGCCAACTGAAGGCATGTTCAGGCATCTTTGTCTCTGGCTACAACTCTAAAACTGATGTGGCAGGTTGTGGCTCAGGCTCGCTTGATGTAGCTTTGAAGCTTGTAGATGACCATCATTTCCCCCCCTATCAGATACAAGGTGAGAAGATGGAGAAAACTCAACTGCAAGACTGTTCAATATTCTGGAATAAGTTCTGACATGTGTTTGGAATATCTTCTTGGCTGTTGATGCCCATTGCCAAGAAGCGATCCATCCAGGATGAATCTTTGTTCTTGCAAGACGTTTGTTGCTGAAGCATCTGTGTGAAGAATGGCTGGTTTTATGGCAGTGCTTACATGGATGAAGATCAAAACAGTGATCTTTCAGATGGCCAACTCGATCACAGTGTTGGCATTTCACGATCTGTTGTTGTTGTTGCTGTTGTGGAAGAGGAGCAGAGTGTGGAACAGCTGTAGCTGTACTGTCATGAGGAGCAGGTGAACTGTCATGAATGAAACCAGCACTCTGAAACTGAATGGGCTTGGCGTAGATTGGAATATGAAAGGACAAGTCCTTTTGATATCCAAGACTAGTTCTGTGCTTGTTATGGACAAGCTGTTCCCAAGGTCTGATGATGGGCTTGGGAAGTGCAGACTGAGTTTCTGCATCTGTATGTACAACAACTGCTTTATTTGAATGAACATCAACATTATTGACTTGCTGTTTATGGGAGTATGTTTCAATCTTCTGAACAGAAACAGGTTCAGAAAGATGACTCCATTGCTGTAGTTCTTCTTGCTGTAGCTGCGATTCAAGCTGCAAAAGATCAATCTTTTCTCGTGCATTTTGCAAACAGGTTTGAATATTAGAGAGAGAATCCTTGCTAACTTTTACCATCCCATCAATACTGGAATGTATTAGGGTATTCAGTAACTCTAATAAATCATCCATTCGATCCATTTCAAAACAATGTTTCAATGAACTTGTGGTAACTTAGAAGAAGAGCATCAATATTATACTACTCAGAGAAGCCTTTTCAAAATATCAAATCTAAAAGTTTGTCCGCAGTACCGTTGCAAATAGAAACAAGAACTTTATCATCCCCTTGGACTTGAATAATAAAATGGAAAATGTTGTAAAAGTGTTGACCAATAGTGGAAACTTAATAAGTAATAATTCCGCTGCTGCAATTTTAATGTCTACTCCCTGTTTCATGAAAGGAACAGCATATATATATATATAATTGGCACACAGTGAGCTTACAACACAGACAGGTGAATGTTATGACAGTGTACAAATAGTGGCGCAAAGCGTTTCACTGGTTTATAACTCATACAACTCCGCTCGATCTTCTTATAATCAATGTAAGGGAACAACCCTCAGCTGATTTATGAATACACAAATCAACCCTTTTAAAATCATGATAGCAGAGTATTCAAATTAAACGGACAGCACAACTTATCAACGCTTTTATAAGCAATTCAACACAATATATGATGAGTTCTCCACAATGTTCAGTGCGCAGCTTCACTTAATTTCATGTTAAACTACAAAACTGGATACCAAGTTTCTCGTTTATACGTGCAAGTGGATATTCTTGAATGAAAACTCTAAAACTGTGTCCCTGTGGTCGAAAAAATTGGAAAAGAGAGTTGGCTCATCAGAGAATAGGGGGCTTTCTCTACAAAATAACCCTTAGCACTCTTCATTTGTCTATCAATACTTATAAACTCGAGTCTCTGTCATCCACCATTTTGTAGAAGGATTGCATGCTTGGCTTTGCCCTGATACTTGAGCGTGGCACTTAAGCTCCAGGAGGTGTGCTCCTGAGGTTCCTTGCTATGAAATTTTCAAACCCCTGGAGGTGACCCTATGACTGATTTCTGCGACTTTCAACCATATCTGAGCACGTATAAGGACGTGCAGGACAGGAAAGGATGCTGATTTCGATCTGGCAGAATTGATCTCACATGGAATGGTTTCAGTCAACAGTTGCAAGATGAGCAAAAGAATCCTTTCAATAAACGAATGGGTAGATTTGCATTGATTTGTTTCTGTGTGACCAATATATATGGAATTCTGAAATGAGCTGCCACAGGTCCAAATAAAAAAGGAAAGATAAAGCATGGAACATCCGGCGTCTTACTAAACCCAGCAGCACGTAAGGCCTCTTCTGACTGGAAAGGAATCTCCAACTTTTGTAGCCTCCCCCTCAGTAGAAACTCATATTCTAGTCCAGTAACTCCGCGGATCATCTAAACCCGTGGCGAAGCAACCTGGTCGGACTCCACGCATTTCTCAGCATCAAAATTTAAGCTTGTTTATGTTGTGGATGAAACTGCTATCAGCATTCCAGATTCTACCATTGAGGAGATGAAAACATTTTCTCATGTTGTAGTATTAATGAGGAATGTGATTTTCCCAGCTTCTTAGTCATTTCTTGTAAGGGACACAGATATTGTCCAGCAAATGCACCTCTATAATATGTTAGTTTTCGTCTTTCTTCTCAGAAATGAATTTGCCTCGCTAGCCTTTGACTATCTTTCAGCCCTAGAACGAGAGGTTGAATGGGGTTATGAAATTTGCTGAAGATGAACGTGGATTGATGGTGCCAGCCGCTGTGATTGACCAGAAGGGCAGTGTTGAGTTGGGTTCAATGCAACATGGTGAATTAAGTGACAGTTATTCTGAAGTGATGTCGGTTTCTGATACACTAGGAGATATTCGTTCAGAAGGAAATTTCACATACTACGTAAATGTTGTAGCAGAGCTCGGTTTCTTTCTGTACAATACCGCTGGCGAACTTGGCGTCACCTTGAACCTTTTCGATGTCGATTCAACAGCCAATATGTATTCGGATACCGTGTATGATTATGCTGAGACTCCCATAGATTCCTATGGGCCTATGTGGGAGGATGATATTTGGCAGTTGAATGAAACTAGAGTATTTCAAAATGATTTTGAACGGCCCTGGCCAGAAGAATTTGGAAATAGTAGAGTGGAGTTTTATGACATTTGGAATGATTTTAATCAGACAAATCCAGACAGCTGTGAATTCGACTGCTAAGGAAGCCCTGTGATTTCATATCATGGAGAGAATTTGCCGCAAGTTGAATACGCTGTTCTCATTGCAATTCTCATACCATACATTGTAGGTTTCAATTCAGATACCCTACGCAATTCTCATTGACACGTTACCTTCGTTACCTTCAGAATTTTGCAGAATACGTTACCGCAATTCTCATTGCAGGGAGACTTCATAACTATATAGGGATGAGTTTGTAATGATAAAAACACGAAATAACCCGAGGAGCATGGAGAAAAATGTCAGGGTAAACAGTACGTAGAGAATAATGTCTCATTGCAGGTTCTCATACGTTAGCTCCGTTTCAATTCCAAATATGCACTAATACCATACGTTAGCTCCGTTTCAATTCCAAATATGCACTAATACCATACGTTAGCTCCATTTCAATTCCAAATATGCACTAATACCTCTGATATCATACGTTACCAATTCCGATACAGTACTGGTGCTACTGCTGTCAGGCGTTTCAATTCAGCGCAACTCCTCCAACTGAGCCAGCGATTATACTGGTAGTCTTCAGAAAAAGAGTCTTTAGGCAGCGTGTGTTTCATTCAGGTATGCAGCTTCAGCTTCAGATGTGGGACAGAGGAGCAGAAGGTAGGCAGGCGTTCTTTCAGGTAATGAAGACTGGGCCAGCATTATTCAAGGCAACTCAGATCAGTTGCTTAGGGAAAACAGGCCACACATCATGGCTCTGATACCATGTTAAACAGACATGGTGAACGAGAAACAAATAGAAAGATAAAGCATGCATTGCATTTTTTATTCACAAATGATGTATATTTATGGTACATTATGTGACCGTTGGGATTCACATCCCAAGGTCTCTTGGACTGCTTAGTCTGTTTGTTTTCCACACTAACCCTTTAGGATTAGGTGTCCAACAGATATAGCGAACTACTTGGTTTCAGCATAGTTTCCACCACACTTGTCCTCAAAAGAGAAGAGAAAGATACTATGGAAAAGCAACCCTTTCACCTCGTTTGGGGGTAATCTCTTCAAACTTGGCCTAGATCAAATCTTGAGAAGATGTGTCAGGGAGGAGGAAGTCTTTGACATTCTCCTGATCTGCCATGATGAGCCTTTTGGAGGTCATTTTGCAGCAAAGAGAACTGCCTTCAAAATATTGCAAGCAGGCTACTATTGGCCCACTCTTCATCAAGATGTGAGGAGATACACCAACCAATGTGATCGGTGTCAAACGATGGGGAAACCTACTCCAAAGAATGAGATTCCCATGCAACCTCTATTAAACTTTGAGCCATTTGAGAAGTGGGGCATGGACTTTGTGGTTCCTATCAACCCTCCTTCAAAATAGAAGCAAGACATCATTGTGTGCACCGATTACCTAACAAAGTGGACAGAAGCAAAAGAAATCAAAGAAGCAATAGAGGAAAAACTAGCTGAGTTTTTGAGAGAAAACATATTCTACAAGTTCGGGTATCCAAGAGAATTGGTCATAGATCAAGGCATTCAGTTCACTTCAAATTTGATTGAAGACCTGCTCACACAGCATAAAATCAAGCACAGGACTTCCACCCCTTACCATCCACAAGCCAATGGGCAGGTGGAAGTCACTAATAGAGCTTTGCAAGGTATTCTGACCAATGTAGTGGGTAGCAATAGAAAAGATTGGGTGGATAGATTAGTTGAGGCCACATGGGCCTACAACACAACATGGAAGACAACCACAGGGTTCACACCCTATGAACTAGTATATGGGAAGAAGACTTTACTATTAATAGAATTTGAATTCAATACACTAAGGATGGTAGCTTAGCTGGACCTAGACCTCAGCTATGCACATAAGGAAATATTGCTTTAGCTCAATGGATTTGATAAACAAAGATTGCAGGCCCTTCTCCACACAAAGGTAGTTAAGCTTCAGAGGCAGATATGACATGACAAAAATATCAAGGAGAAGCCATTCCAAGAAGGAGATTAGGCACTGCTCTATGGTTCAGGGTATAAAGACTTCAAAGGCAAGCTGAGGACAAGATGGTTGGGACCCTACACTATGGAAAAATGCAATGACAATGGTTCAGTTATAATCAAAACCATTGATGAGGAAGCCATCGCCATGCTTGTCAATGGACATAGGTTGAAAATTTACAAGAAGCCCCACACCAAGCAAGAGTTCTTTGACGATTTGAATAAGACAGTGATGGTAGTGGAGCATGTCTTATCCTCCGCTTCACCCACTCACTGAAGAAATAGAAAAGAGGAATAAAAAAATAAGGACTCAAGTGAAAACCTCCATGTGGCGCTTGAGTCTTATCATTGGGTTGAAAACCTCTTCTGAGGCGGCCCAGTGATGCCAAAGAAGAAAAAGGGGGAAGGGAAGAGAAGAGAAAGAGAGAATAATATCCCTAGGAGAAA
>APFE031412165.1:0-11474 GCA_000404065.3 Pinus taeda
TTTCTAGAGGGTTGCCCAATATAAGTAAAAGATGGACCACCATAGGCCAAAGGTTGTCCCTGAAAAGTTTGTCCTTGTGGGCCCCCAGGCTGCCCTGGATAAGATTGTCCGTAATACTGCTGACCATAGGAGGGCTGCGTGTACGACGACTGACTTTAATAACGTGGTCCTTGGAAATTTGGAGGGGGTACTTGGGCATCATGATAACTAGTGGTGCCCCAAGCAACCAATAATGGAACCGAGACCTCAATGGTAGGCTGAGATGGCAAGGATCCTGCAAGATAAAGGTGATGCCCTACGAGATCGTAGCAATGGAATGGACATTGTGAGCTCAGATTCTGGACAGCTTGCAAATATTGATCGTATGTCCCCCCTGCTGGAATGGAACTAGAAGAAGGTGGGGCATTAAGCATAGGATCGACAAGTCCGTATGTAGGTACTGACGAGCCACTATTTTCCGAACTGGGGGACGGACCAGCAACAGTGGTCAAAACCGAGGATGCAGTGATGGCACTAACAATAGGTGCTGAAGAAGCTACATAGACAGTTGGAATAGTCGGGACTGAAGTGACAGATGTATTGTGAATTTTAGGACTAAAAGACCTCGAAGTCAGAGTGATGTTGTGATCCCACATAGAACTCGTAAAGGAGGTCCTAGAACCAATAACATCCCTCAAAGCCCTATAGCATAAGGGCAACGCGATACCGAGAGGGGTGGCACTGAAAGGTGGAGTTTCCACTGAGATAGGAATTTCAGCACTCATCAAAATGAATGCTTCACTCGTGATGGGGGATGTGTCATCCATGTCAGAGGAAGACATTGGGACCGAAACACTAGGAGGAGTAATAGGAATATCCTCTTCGGAAGGCTCCCAAATGGGGTTCCAATGGATATCGTAAAAATCATCATCTGGAGCGCAAGAGTTTAACAGTTGGATACTCGGAATAACAGGCAGAGTACCACTACCAACCGGTGTCTCAAGAGCAATAGAAGAAGGAGACCCTTGGTCACTTGGAATGGGAGATGGGATCGATGATTTCACCAGGATGATTCGATTCAAAAATCCTAGGCGAACTAACAAGAAAGGACCCTACTCAAGCTAATGCAAACAAGATCTAACAGGGTAAATGTGAACGTGGTCGAATAAATTTTGACACAAGGACACAATTTGACCTTTTCATCTTTAAAGAGTCGAGAAAAGGACAAAAGGATGACTCTAGCCGCCTTCGAATGTTTAATGAGCCTGAAGTGACAAGTGCTCAGATGAGCCTTTTCTTTTAGGGAGTCCGAAAAGGAGCAAAAGTGACTACTATGGAAAACTAGGCAAAGGTTTACCAGACAATCCGTAAAACTGCATATACACCTTAGCAATCGTATGAAAACCAAGGACTTTCCCTACGACAGTCAATCTTCCTTAATGCTATGTTTGGTGCATTACGGGTTGTAAGGTGGCAGACATGGCTTCCTATGGATAAAGGATGATAAACCTAGTGGGGTCTCCCCATATACTCGACAGTACGTGGGAGCACAATTCCGTACTAGACCACTATTGAGTCACAGAAGGAGGAATCACCCAACCTTGAGTGGAAACAAAAGTGACTAGGTTTAACGACACTGGAGTACATCTCTAGCCTAGACCTCTAAACAGTATGCATTATGTTCCAATGCATTGTTAGATTCATTCATTTCATTTTAAAGTTGATCTTGGATTATGTTTCAGTTTTCAGGCCTTACCGTATGTAGTGTCTCAAAATTTCCTAAATGCAAGCTATATGCCACAGTATATCATTTTATTCGATGAACGCTAACTATAAGAGAGTTGAGAGCTTTCACACAAACAAAATGGTCAGAAAACAACCAACGATATCTCTAATGCAGCTAATGGAAATCAAAAAGCTTTTCTTCAAAGTCACTAATCACTAATAACAACAAAAAGTTTTAATTCACATTAACTAATGAAAAGAAAAATAGATTTTTTTTCAATGTTAAGGGCAAGATGCACTAAACAAACTGAAAAACTAATGAAAAAAGAGCAATTTGAGAAATGATAATAAGAGAGCAAAAACAAGCAAATTTCGCTCAATGCAAGCACAATCAGATCCCTAAATTGACAAAGCAGTCGTTCAAAACCGAGAAAAATCCCAAAGACACAAATGAGCTGTGTAATCTAGGCCCAAAGAGAAATAAGGCAGAATTCAAGTGAAAAAGAGATAAGTCACTCAAACAACGCAATGAAATGATTAACAACCACTAAAAAAATGCAGGGGAGCAATCAGAAAGTTGACTGGACCAATAAAACACCAAAAACTCCTAAGGAGGGTTCGACACACAAAGCCACTAGATGCCCTAGGGCTGAAAACATGGAATCGATGGAAAATGGCAAACAACCAAAGGATGAAGGTTAAAACTAGTCAAACAAGACTCCAACACACTCAAGCAGTCGAGAAAATGTAACCAAAAACAAAGACCAGGCTTAGAAGGTTTAAAATCAAGCCAACCTTAGCAGTCCCCAGGCCTGGCCTGATTGTTAGGCTGAAACTATCACCTTTTAAGGACTGACGCAAGTGATATATTGACAACTAGTGGCAAATGGTGAGACCGTTAAGCGCAAAAATGCGCCAGTCAAGTTTGCTGTGCCAAAATGAAAAATAAGCAATCCAAAAGCAAACCAATGATAACCAAGAAAACCAAGAAGTAAAAATAGAAAAAGAACCCAACCCAAAAGGCTAACCAAGCAAGCAAAATCAAGAAATAACTGAAAAGGCAAGACAAGCTCCAAGTTGTTTAGTCCGTAAACCAAACCGGAGATTGACTAAAGTGGCGTTGATCTACTTCGCTAATGCAGAGCAATAGCGTTTCGAAGGCTATCTGGCCATACTTCAGGCTCCGTCTACAGTTTAAAAATCAAACAACAAGCTGACTCCCCAGTGGAGTCGCCAAATTGTTGAAGAGGTAAATCCCCTCTGCAGACAGAGGTGATCCCTACTAGCCCAGACTGAGTCTAGTAACAATCAATAAACGCTATAGCACAAGCTCCTAATTGCAAAAAAATAGACCAGCGATGAAGGCCTACCTGGATTCCAACGCTATTGTTTGTAGGAGAGGTGGTGCTCTCGTCCCTCTGCTCTGGCAGATCACAATCCTCACGATCTCCATGAATAGACACCTGCACATGCAAAAAACAGTACAAACGCAAGCATAAAATCCAGTATATGCAACTATATGTCAGTTAGAAAAGACATAACTCATCATCATCATAAATAACAACAATAGTGGAACCACAACCAATAGTCATTCATTAATAATCAATCAAAGGAGAGTACAACCAATGTTCTGACGCTGGATTCTCCTTTGGCGGGTCATTAGTAGAACATGTCTTGCGAAGCCCGTTGGGAATAACGACAAGCCTCTCTCTTCGGATCTGGAAAATAGTCTCCTTGCTTGGATTTGGCCTTAAGGGAATCAAGAAGGCTCTTGCAGCATGAGGCTCTTGGGAATTCGGGAATTCTGGAAATCTGGAACAAGCTTGCAAAGGAAATGGTCAAGCTTTTATAGATGGAGGAAGGGGAGTTGAGATCATAACCAATAATCATGGGATTGGCCATATCATCAAGGAAGCTTCCATGAGAGGTGGCAAACCACTTTCTCTCTATGGAAATTCATAGCCAAACCACCCAAATCAAGATAGATAGCAGTGCAGGAATTTTTTAGGATGAAACTTCTGCCATTCATTTTAAAAAACACCTCTTAATTTGGTTGGCGCGGGTGCAATTTTATGACAGAGCGCCAATTGGCGCACCCTCTTTGGAGGATTTTCCCCCATGGTGCGAGGGCTGAACTATGGAACCATGCCAATGGAAAAAAAGCTATTTTTAGGGTTTTTCAACAGGAGACATCTTCAGGGCAAACAAAGCTCATGTTTAGAGGAATGAAATGCAAGTGTTTTTAGGCCATGTCACTTCTCATAGGTCCCAGAATGAGTCCTCTAGGGGTAGCAGGGACGGTGACAAATTATTGTGTAACAACAGGAGGAAGCCTTTAATGTTACAGTGAAGGTGGAGGAGTTTAAAGGCGCAAGTAGAGTTAAGTTAAGGAGAGAGTTGTGGCAGAACAGTAAAGGACTAGAACCCTGAAGGAAGTCGAAACTACAGAAAGATATTGAAGAAATGGCATAAAACCAAAGTAAATAGCAATGGGGGTAGGAGATATGAAATTCCCTTGATCATTTTAAGTCCCATAGTAAATCTCAACCGTTGATCCCACAGTCAATGGTTATGTCACAGTCAACCGTGGAGTTAAGCTGGTCGATAACCTGCATGCTAGTTGAAGGGTCATAGACTGTAGGATTTGATGGCCTTTGTCATCCAATGGATATCGGTTCATAAATTAATCAAAGATTAATCCTAAGAGTGGACCCGAAGTTTTATAGATTAAGGTTCTATGAACCATATCAACTCTGTGAGGTGGTTAAACGTCATGTAGGTGTTCTGTGCAATATCGTTATGGATCTGTTGAAGCCCCAAAAATCATGCATCAACATCGGGGGATAACCACCTGATCCGGACTTTAATACAGCTCCTTTTCCATTTGGGACGGTGGCTCCGACTGGATATAATGGGACCAGTTTCCTAGTAATGAATAAAAAGGGGTGAATGAACGATTCATTTTCTAATAGGTGATAATGAATGGAGGACTTAATCTATAAGAGAAAACGTAAATGACTAATTTATCCTAGGAAGCTTCTATTCTTAAGTGCAACATTTGGTAATCATGTTCGTCAATAAGCATATAGATGACACTATTCAATAAACAAAGACAATCATTTAAATAATAATTTCTTCATTCAAATAGTTGAACAAAGTAATTGATAAAACGTTGTTACACTTCTCTTTTTATATTACTGATACATGTATGATTAGAAGAATAGAAAACTGTAAACATCCAGTAGTGGAAAGTATAAAGATCGTTGTTAAAACACATGCATATATTCAATAATAGCAAGAATGATCAAACAACAATTCACATAAAAAGAATAAATTCAGACATAGATAATAGTACCATCTGCTGCAAATCATTCCCAACGTCAATCGCAATTTGAGTTCCTTCTTCCGACTCAGAAATACTTTTAAATAAAGGCAGTAGTGCACATCCACATAAAAGCTTCGTTATCAAAATTTGGAATAATTGGTCCAGATTTCATAAAAGAATATGCCTGAAGTACAGTAGTGCAACTTCAGGTTTAAGTCATATATAAAAACTTATGACCCTTTCTAAATACATGAAAGGGTTTATAAATACTAAATTAAACTAACAAACTACAAACTTAAAATGCTATTAAATTGGTATTTTTATCTTGAATATCTTCCTCCCACAACAATCTGATAATCGGCAGCATGATTCATCACTCTGGCTATTTGCCTTTTTTCCTGAGTTGGCATATCGCCAGCATCGGTTCCACTTCTTGAGGGTGGCTGGGATGATAATTGATTTGAGCAACATAGGTGGCATCGTGTATATCGGGAATATACACTCGATTGCATATGTTAGGCATTTGAGGGAAGCTCTCTGGTTGTAAGGTTTTACTAGGAACAACCAATAGGTGTCCCAAGTTAAACTTTTAATTCCTGTGATTAATCTCCTATTCTTTTCTATCTCTTGGTAACATGATTGCTCCAATGTCTTGGCTGATAATAATTTACCTGGTGTACATTGAGAGATCATGTTAGATAAATAGAGAGTATTGTTAGTCAAGTAAATCAAATTGTTCGTATATAATTTGCATCTAGAAACCGCTCTCTCTGCTTTCATTAATTGGGACTGCCACTCCATGAATATAATTTCTTTATGGGATTCTAAGATTTTAGGCAAGTTTGCTGCCTGTCCCTCATTAGTGTCCTGCCAAGTAAGAAAATCTGTGAAAGTCTCATTGGCTTGCTCTAAGTCCTGCCTGGCATCAACTGATTTATCTATTATAGATGTTGTTATGTCGCACAGAGGTTCAACTTGGGAAATTTTATGACACAACAATCTTATTTGTGTTATTAGTGCCTTATTAATCTGTATTGCCTCTGCTCTGAAATTGGCAGGCTGGGGAAGGCTCTTGAACTTTTCTACTTGAGCTGATAATTGAGCAATTTGCTCATCTTTTGATTTTACCATCTGTTCATTCATTACCTTCAATTTTGCTAATGTCTCCGATAATTATTTCTGCCTCTGCATCGCTCCCGAATCTGCCCTCTGTTTCTCCTCATACAACTGTTTGTTTAGTTGGTTATTTAACTGTTGCTGCATGGACAATTGTTGTTGTTGTTGTTCTGCTTTCTTCTGTGCCTCTGATAGCTGTGTTTGTAGTGAAGCGATCGCCTGATCCTTTTCTTTCAACAAATTGCTCACCTCTGATACCTTATCCATGGTGGCTGCCGAATAGGCACCAACATATTGGGATAACCTTTTCAAGTCATCGGAGGGGTCGAATTCTTCCTTCCACACTACATTGGCTGTTACTATTTGTTCAATGAATAGGGAAGGTTGATCAATCCTTCTCCTTTTCCACTGTTGCTTTATTATAGACCTGTGTTTTGGGCTATAGAAGACATCCAATGGAGGAATATTCTCCACCTACAAAATTATTTGATCTGAAGGATCCTTGGGAATTATTTCTATTTCTATAGTCGGGGGTAGACCGCTGGTTCCTTCGCTTGGAACCTCTTTTGATGCTGTATCCTGTGTATCGGCTACTTTGGATATATCGGCATCCCTTGAGCTCTCAAGATTGCTTATAATTGTATTAAATTGCTGCCCTTCCTGGAAAATTTTTGGGTCAATCTGAGTGTCGACATTCAACTCCTTTCTCTTCCGCTCCTGCTGCCTTTGCTCTTGCTGCCTTTTCTACTCCTCTTCACGTATTTTCTCTTGTTCTTTCTTTTGTGCTTCCTCTTTGTCTTTCCTCTATGTTTCCTCTTGTTCTTTCCTCTTTGCTTCTTCCTATTCTAACCTCTAAAGTTCCTCCTGCTCTCTTCTTTGTACTTGCTCAAAATTTTTTGATGTAGCAGGAGGTTCGTTGGTAAGCTGTCATTCAGGCTTGCTTGATTGTGTCATCGGGGCGTGGCTAACAAGTCTAGAGGTAGAGTTTGCAACCTCTACTCTCTAAGTTTGTTAAATTCAACTAACCCGTCGTCATGATATCTGATTTTATCTATCTCTTGCACCTGAAATATTGACTCAGCCGAGGAGAACAGGTCATCAAACTCATCTTCCTTATGTTCAAATTTAGTGAGTTTGGCCTGGTCTAGAACATTATAGATGACTTTTTTCGGATCAAAGCTTTTGTTAGATAGAGTGGCGAGATTTAGTATATTAAACTTTTCTGCCTCTTTCTCTGCATGCTTATAATCATGCAGAGTATAGATGCCACACCTTAGAGGAAAAGGAGGTCATACTTGCTTCTTTTAGTTTATGAGAGTCTTTGTAGCCGATGCAGATGTAAGCTGATATGCTATCTCTTGAGCTAATAGTTTGTCTGGTATATACAAGGGGAGGATATGAGGCCTGACCTGACTGACAAAAACTCTTACATAGGTGAATTTTTCTTCTCCGAACCATGTTCCTAAGGCTGGCAAGTCAATCTCTGCTAGAGAGGAAATTTTAGGAGCAGGTTTATCAAAAATTGCATAGTAAATAGGTAGCATGAATCCATTGCAGACTTGAGATAGGTGGTGTTTATAATGGGCTTTCCACAACTTCTGGTGATAGATATGAATGGGCATGGGGTCCTGTGGAGTCCATCTCCACCCTAGCACAAGAAACTCAGAATTAAAACAGAGGGTGTCTAAAATGGAGGGATGAATCTATCAGTAACACGGGATTTGTTTATGAAGTCAAGAATAGCTATTGCTAATTTATCTGATAATATATTCCCCCAATCCATGATTTCACTGTTACATGCTGCTTACATCAATGGTACCATCTCTATGGAAAATTTGGAGGAGTCATGCAACCCCCACATTCGACACATCATAGCTCCAGCATAACAATAAGGAGAACATAAGGAATCGACAGAGTACTTACCCGAAGACTCATGCTTGTGCTTCATCGGGTTCTGTCTCCATTCCCGTATAGGCTCTGACTCAGTTTCATTTTTGTCTCTAAACTTCTCCAGGAATGCTTTATTATACTTCTTCTCTGGTTCGAGTAAATGGTACATTTGTCTCAAGTCCTTGGGCTGAAACGAACCGAACACGCTCCCATCAATAGTGCAGAATGTTCTGTTCATAATTGGAATTTCTTCAATGGCCCATCTCACCACATCTATATATGGAAGAATTTTCTCTCGAGACGCTATCCTGTGTAGGTAGGAATCAACCAAATCTTTTAAAGTAGCATCAGATTTCCGGCTTGAGCCTATTGTAGCTTGTACCAATATTTGCTGAGGTTGCTCGGCTTCAACCAGATTGTAAATGCTCTGCTAGGTAGTATTACCGAGACCAAGACATGTGGTATCCAAGATTAATACTTTTTTGCTTGGTCCCAGATCAGTAGCATGTTGTCCTGTTACCATGGAAGCTGAAGTTGTTCCAAATTTCTTAGATTTCTTCCCCATTTGGTCTGAATTTGCTACTGCGGAGAAGCTCTACATAAGAGATACAATGAATGTAATGCGGAGAATAGATGGTGAAAACCAAGTATGGAAGAATTATGCCAATCAATGAATAATGTAAGATTATCATAAGGCTCCTGTGGATAAAATCTATGAAGGGATTTAGGCATAACTACTCCATTAATTGGCCGTTTAAACCTGTCAATCATTTAAATGTTCATCATATCCTTTATTTCCCGAATAATCTATTTAAGCGTGGATTTGATTTTTTGGCGGTTGGGCGCAAGCGAATCACTATCGGGAAGAGATAGGCTTTTAATAATAATTAATACAATATGCCGAACCCATATCAATCCTTTTTGAAAGTCGCGCTTGGCTTTATCACAATCGGTGATCGGAGGAAACCTTGAGCAGTTTTATTTAAGTTATTGTGGAATCCCCGATCGCCAATAGCGATATTGCTAAACTCGCATCGGGAGCTTTAAGGAGAAGACATTTCATTGTATTCATATCGCTTTCCCCGATTGCCAATAGTGATATTGCATTGGAGCAAACAGAGGGGCCTTTTGTTATGATTGTTTATTTTCCTGATAGCTGATGGTTTTTCACGCTTTGTCACATAGGGGAGAACCAATGGGTCTTTGTTATGCATCCTTTGTTATTGTGATAAGCGATCTTGCGATCGCTTTGTCACAATAATAAAAAATTATTCATTTTTTTATAAGACCAACTATTTATTAACTCAAAGGGTTTTATAATGTTTCTTTTGTTTCTGGACCTTTAGAGGAATGATAAGTTAATACCAATTTAATCTAAAATTGACCCATTTCATATTATAGTTTTCTAAAGTAAAATTTTGTGAAATGGGGGGTTGTTGTATAGCACAACAATTGGCGATTTGCTGGGAGAAACAATTATCTCTGAGAAATATTGGAATATTTGAACTTTCTTTATATAGACATCTTACCGAAAAGGCAAATTCTAATATAACTAAGTATACATACATTATGAATATAATAAAAGTTGTTTTTTGCTAATTTCTTCTCTTGTTAAAATTAAATACATTTTAAGTTTTAAATTGGCCTCTATTAGTTGATAATGATAAAACAAAACACCTTTCCAACTTATCCTTTTTGATTGACTCCTTTGTCATAGGTAGAGCCTCTGCTGCCAGCAAACGTTCATAGTTTCGACAGGGATACCTTTTAACCATTTGATTGTCCATGATCCCTCCCATCTCAGAGTATGATTAAAAGAATGAATTCAAAATATGCCTTCATATTTTGTATTTCTTTTCTTTTCCATTATTTTGTAAGATAAAAAGCCATTGTCCTGGTTTGGTAGCCAACTGATTGACAATGCCATTCACTGGTTGTAATCTAATCGAACAAGCTCGCTCGTGATGAGACCCCTTGTCTTATGCTTATAAGCCATTACCCTATTTTGGTATGCGGTGTTGGTAATGTCGGTTAGACTATTTCCCAATGATCATGGTAAGCAGGCTTGTGATAAGACCCCTTATCTTTATATCAGATATTTTAGAATTACACTCTGAGTAATCATAAACTTGGATGAATGGGATGGACAATTTTCTCCTTAAGAGAGGATGGATGACAAGGTAAGAGTTAAAGATGTTAAGATTGAATCAGTTTCTGTTTGATATTGATAACCCTTTTGTGGCCAGTTTGAAAACATTAAAATGATTTACAGTAGTTCTAAATCTTGAGAATATTTCACAAAAACAAAATGGGGTTTTCAAAATGTGAATATACCTAATTTCCTAGAAATTGTCCCTTTTGTTTAAGGCTTCTATTTTCAAAAGTAAATATTAAAAGTATTTCTTTCGAGCAACTTTTCAATATAGCAAAGGCCGATAGAAGCTATTTTACAACTTTATTTCCTAATGGTCCTAAGAACTTAAAAATCCTACTGAAATTAAAAGAGAAGGGGTTACCTCCTCAATTGAAGAATTTCTTTAAGACGAGGCCATTAATAGGAAGAGAGTCCCTCTTTCCTGATAGATCTTGTAATATGAATGTCGAATGGCCTATCTTCTCGCTGATTTGAAATGGTCCAAGCCACATCTTTTGGAACTTAGTGTGTTTACCTTTATCCTCATGGGCTCTGTCCCATTTCAGAACTAGATCACCAACCTGCAACTGTTTAGAACTAGACGAAGCTGAATCAAATGATGACTTGATTATCTGCTGATGTTTAGCATGAGTAATTTTGGCTTTTTCTCTTTCCTCTTCTAATTTTAAAATTTGATCATATATAAGTTGGATAGAAGAAGAGGGGCTTTCTTCAATAAACTGAACTAGGTGTTACACTGAAATTTGTCACCATGACTATCTGCAGTTAATATGGCTCCATCAATAGTCATATTATTCTCCTTGTCAAGCCTTATACCTCTGCTCTTCATGTCAAACTTCAAAAAGAGAGAAAGCCATTAAAAAACATGTTTGTCTCTGGGTACACAGGTTCTCTCTACCTTGCCTACGTGTACGCATCCCAAGCTCATTGTACCTGCGTACTTGTACGCTCTGTAAGTCAAGGGATGGGTGCGTACCCCTGTAAAGGTAAAAAGGCGTGAGTTTCATCTTAAAAAAGTTACTTGTGGTCACTTCTAGAGCCTTCTAGAAGAGTGTTTGACGTGTATTGAGCGCCTCCAGATGGTTCATGCATCCCTATGATAGAGGAACTTATCCCATCAAGAGAGGAGCTACCCCATCCAAAAGAGGGAGTATCCCATTGATGTTGGAACTGAATAACTTCCTCTAGAACACTATAAATACAGGCATTGGGCAAAAGGAGGGGAGGTTAAAAGCTAAACATTCCAAAGGGTAAATGCTGCTGGAATTAGGACTTCCATTGTAA
>APFE031412166.1:0-46007 GCA_000404065.3 Pinus taeda
CAATGATCAAGAAATTTTCCATATACAAACAACACCTTCCACAACAACCTTTTGTCACATCCACATTTTAAAAAATGCCTTGGAACGTGATTGGAATCTCCCATATTGCCTTTTTCATTATGGGATAAATCTTCCATATTGCTATTGAATAGTCCTCCAAGTTTAGTAATGCACATCTCCCATGGGGCAGGAGAAGTGTTTCACCCTCTTTTTAACCACAAGAAAAAAAGTCAGTTACTGTAAACATCGTCTCAAGAAAGTTCTGATTTGTATGGCAAAATTTGGATTTTTATTTTTGATTTTAACATTGGTTAAGCTTGATTTGAAATGTAACATCCACATGTTCATAATGGTTTAGAAGTCTAAGCCAACCTCTTTACAATCTAGATTGCATATGTATGTCTATTTTAAGGTGGTTGTATGGAACAATCCCTAGTTGAAACTTTTCTGTCCACCTTAGTGGGTAACTGTGGTCTCCTTTGATCAAACTCTAGAGGAGTAGGGCTTCTTGGTTATATTACAACGTTGGTCATTTAATTTATATATCTAACTTCGATTTTTTACTTTCGTGGATTCCATGGATATTGGACTCACTATGTTTCATTTGCATTGGTGAATTTCAGCCTTTAGGTAGTACTTGTATATATTATTCGACTGCTTCAAGTTTTTGGTGAATAAGAAAAATCAGCAAAGATGGTAATGTCACTGCTCTGTTTATTTTCTGTTAAACAATTCCATGTGAAGTTCATGTTTATATTTTGAAGGAAAAATTGATTCTTTGAATACTGACAGTATTTGTCCTGAATTATGGATGGTAGATTTATCAGAAATAAATAGTCTGCTTAATATAAACCTGTTGCCTGTGCACACTTCTCTAATCAATGCAAATGATGACTAGCCTGCTGAATTAATTTAGAGATATGTGATTGTGTATTTACAGGTGAAGTTTACAGTTGAAGAGCTCAGAAGGACTATGGACTTGAAGCATAATATTCGTAACATGTCTGTGATTGCCCATGTTGACCATGGTATCATTCTCTGCTTCTGCCATTGTTTTATCTCCTCTCCCGTTTCATAAAACGCGTATAACATACTAGTGCATCCTCACATTTGTGACATATAAAGAGAAGATGAGAGTACTGAAAGGACTGCAATTCTCACTCCCTCAAAGAGTATATGTTAAATTCTCATTTCATCAAAATCGGTTTATCCCCTTTTAGAGTATATGTTAAGTCTTAGTTGCATCAAATTATAGTTCTCTGTTCATCATTTTTTTTGTTGGCTTGATCCACGGGAATCCGAATCTTGAATATCATTGTTTACATGATATAATTAAACTGCCCCGTAGGCTTACTTAATTCATCACTACATCTGTTAATTCTGATAATTGCTATGGGTATTTGCAGGGAAGTCTACTTTGACAGATTCTTTGGTGGCAGCAGCTGGTATCATAGCTCAAGAAACTGCTCTTTGGTGGCAGCAGCTGGTATCATAGCTCAAGAAACTGCAGGGGATGTTAGAATGACTGACACTCGGGCAGATGAAGCTGAACGTGGAATCACCATTAAGTCAACTGGGATGTCCTTGTATTATCAGATGACAGAAGAGTCTCTGAAAAACTTGAAGGGGCAAAGAATGGGAAATGAGTATTTGATAAACTTGATTGATTCTCCAGGGCACATTGAATTCTCATCAGAGGTCACAGCAGCCCTCAGAATCACAGATGGTGCATTAGTTGTGGTAGACTGTATTGAGGGAGTCTGCGCCCAGACCGAAACAGTTCTGCGCCAAGCTCTCGGGGAAAGGATTAAGCCCATTCTCACTCTCAATAAGATTGATAGGCTATTCCTTGAATTACAAGTTGATGGGGAGGAAGCTTATCAGACCTTATCAAGGGTTATTGAGAATGTGAATGTGGTCATGGCTACTTACGAGGATGCTATGCTTGGGGATGTTCAGGTTTATCCAGAGAAAGGCACTGTTGCATTCTCAGCTGGCCTTCATGGGTGGGCTTTTATATTGACAAACTTTGCGAAAATGTATGCTAAGAAGTTTGGGTGCGATGAAATGAAGATGATGGAGAGGCTATGGGGAGAAAACTATTTTGACACTCATACAAGAAGATGGTCATGCAAGAATTCAGGCTTACCCACCTGCAAGAGAGGCTTTGTTCAGTTTGTATATGAGCCCATAAGGCAGATTCTCAGCATTTGCATGAAGGGTGACAATGATAAGCTATGGCCTAAGTTGCAGAAACTGGGGATTTGTATGAAGAATGAGGACAAGGACCTCGTTGGGAAGGCCCTGATGAAGTGGGTCATGCAGAGTTGGCTCCCTGCAAGTAGTGCCCTACTTGAGATGATGATTTTCCATCTGCCTTCTCCTGCAATCGCTCAGAGATACCGTGTAGAGAACTTGTATGAAGGGCCTCTGGATGACATCTATGCAAAAGCTATCAGGGACTGTGATCCCGACGGGCCATTGATGCTCTATGTGTCAAAGATGATTCCGGCCTCAGACAAAGGCCGGTTTTTTGCCTTTGGGAGAGTCTTTGCTGGGAGAGTGGCAAAGGGGATGAAGGTGAGAATCATGGGTCCCAACTACATCCCTGGACAGAAGAAGGATCTGTATGTCAAGAGCATTCAGAGGACAGTCATATGGATGGGGAAGAAGCATGAAACAGTTGATGATGTGCCCTGTGGAAACACCGTCGGTATACTTGGGTTAGATCAGTTTATCACTAAGAATGCTACTCTCACAAATGAGGGAGAAGCAGAGGCCCATCCCATCAGAGCTATGAAGTTCTCTGTCTCCCCAGTTTATCGAGTTGCAGTGCAGTGTAAGGTAGCCTCTGACCTCCCAAAGCTCGTTGAAGGCCTTAAGCGGTTGGCCAAGTCAGATCCCATGGTTGTCTGCACAATTGAGGAATCAGGGGAACATATAATTGCAGGAGCTGGAGAGCTTCACATCGAGATATGCTTGAAGGACTTGCAGGAGGATTTCATCCCATTGTTTCATTCAGAGAGACTGTGCTGGAGAAATCACACCATGTTGTCATGAGCAAATCTCCAAATAAACACAATAGGCTTTATGTTGAAGCACGGCCTTTGGAATTAGGTCTTGCAGAGGCAATTGACGAGGGGTGCATTGGCCCGAAGGATGATGTCAAGGCCCGAGGGAAAATCCTCTCTGAGGAATTTGGATGGGACAGAGAGTTGGTGAAGAAGATCTGGTGCTTTGGGCCTGAAACAACAGAACCCAACATGGTGGTGGACATGTGCAAGGGAGTCCAGTACTTGAATGAGATTAAGGATTCCGTGGTTGCTGCATTCCAATGGGCATCCAGGGAAGGAGCTCTTGCAGAGGAGAACATGCGTGGTATTTGCTTTGAGATGTGTGATGTAGTCTTACATTCAGATGCCATACACAGAGGAGGTGGTCAGCTCATTCCCACAGCAAGAAGGCTTACTGCCAAGCCGAGGCTTCTGGAGCCTGTATATCTGGTTGAGATTCAGGCACCTGAGCAGGCTCTGGGTGGAATTTACAATGTGCTGAATCAAAGGAGAGGTCATGTGTTTGAGGAGCTGCAGAGACCTGGGACTCCACTGTATAACATTAAAGCCTATTTGCCAGTTATAAAGTCTTTTAAATTTGCAGATACTCTTCGGCTTGCCACTGGTGGGCAGGCTTTTCCTCAGACTGTATTTGATCATTGGGATTTGATGGGGGGTGATCCAATGGACTCTTGTTCAGAGGCTGGTCAGCTTGTGATTGATATCAGAACGAGAAAGGGACTCAAAGAGCATATCACTGCCCTCTCAGAGTATGAGGATAAGCTGTAAGGACTGAATGTTTTTTGTGTTTTTGTCATGGCTCTGTTGCAGCCGAGGTTATGAACCCACGTCATTTTCAGCGAATCTTCTCGGTTGCTGTCAGTCGTGCTCAGGAGCTGTGCAGAAGTATCAGGTAGCATTGGGGCTGATCAGGGCTCTATCAGGACATTACTGGTTGATCTTGATCTGAATTTGACACACACAGCAAACCATACAAAATTCATGTTCTACATGTTTCTGTTGGACTTAAAATAGCAACAAAGGCTACAACAGCACATCAGAACCTTTTTTCATGCTATTGTAGACATTGAAAAAAGGGAAAAAAAATGAAAACAAAAATAATATGACCATCATTATTCTCAAAAGAAACAGGCTCTGTTCAAAATTCTATTCTTAGCAAATTATAAAGTGCAACAATGGAAATTACAATTTGAACTCCATATAATAAATTTTTTTTGTTAATTTCTAACAGGCAGGTGCTAAAAAAGTTGTTATCTCAACTCCAAGCAAGAATGCAAACTGATCAGGAATGTGCAATTCAATCAATGGGCCAGAGTGCCCAGCGAGAGCAGAAGCCACCACACTGCAGAGAAATATAGTTGTTGCCTTCACTCCATACATCGCTCTCAAGAAAACACTACCCTTTGAAGATGACTTTACCTTCCCAAGGCTTTTGCTCATATGCTGTAATATCACAATGCAATTTTCAATCCTACTATTCCTTTGGGTGTTTGCACCATTTTTCCCCTTCGAATCCATTTTTTCCTTCAACTCTCGGAGAAAACCTTTGACACAGCATAATTAAAAAGAAAAAGGTACATTTTTTATTAAAAGAAAAAGGGAAAAAACATGGAAAGAAAATAACGAATTCTGGTTATTAAATTTGGAAACAAAAACGGTGCTGGGAGAAACATTCAGCTTTAGTGTGCAGGTACAGGGAGCTGCCATGAAAGGCCCTGCAAAACAACGAATCGTGTGGTTGTAATCTTTGCAAAATACAAAAGCAAAAGGAATCAGCTTATCTGTATGGCTCTAACATCCCCAATTTCACCGAAAGTTTTGTTTTTACGGGAACCCAAATTCAAATTCACCAAACAAATAATGGCTGACTGCTCTGCACCTTCACAATATCTTCTCATCTGCTTGCATGTAATTAGCTGATGAATCTGATTGTATCAGGAAGAAATTGAGATATGTGAGTGGCTCTGTTTGCTGGTGTGAAATTCACATTTTGCAGCACTGTGGCCAATTTGTTGTATTGAGAGAAGTTACCTGTGTATATTTGCTGTCAAGTTAATCAAATGCCATGCTACGGGATAGCATCTGCATTTACTCACTCAATTAATCGCCCAGAGTATTAATTTCTGGCCATCGGTATCGCTGGAGGTTTGCCACAGCCCATTCGCTCAGGTAATTGTAAATCACTGTAAGCTTGTACACACCGATTCTCCGATTCTCCGAAGGTGGGGAGCTTCTGTTAGCCACCTTTCAATCTGCACCTCTGCCCCGGCTTTGCCCGAATGCCATGCTTATGGCGTGATCGATTGCGCTTCAAAGTAAATGGGATGGGAGCTGAACGGTTCAGAGGGAGGATTGATCGACGGCTCAAGTTTTTGGAATCGTTTAACATTTGATCGTACGGTGTCGCAGGATGACAGGTAAGTAAAGAGGGGGATGGGTTTCAGAGGGAAACGCCTTACCGCGTAATTATAGAAATATTTTGAAATTTGATAAACAATTAAGATGGTAAATTTTGAAAATATTTTGAAATTTGATAAATTAAAACTTTAATTAGTACTCATCATATTTTTATAGAAATATTTTGAAATTTGATAAACAATTTAGATGGTAAATTTTGAAAATATTTTAAAATTTGATAAATTAAAACTTTAATTAGTACTCATATTTATTTCGATAGCAAATTTTAAAAATATAACAATTAATTTAATTCCTATATAACAAATTCCAAAATATTCCAAAAATACCAAATTAAATTAAACAATATAAGTTTTCCATATAGTTAAGGAAAACTACAAACACATTTTTTCACAATGGCTAAAATTTAAAACTAAACCGTTTGCATTACAGATCCCTTTATAACATAGTCACTCTTTTCTCAAAATAACAAGTAGCTGTTGTTCCTGGACTAGTTGGTACCAGATTAATACAGTGAACCAATTTGGCTGATTGTTGGCTTTTGTTTCTCAGAATTGAAGCTCGTGGATGGCGAACGGAAGTGCGAATATCATAGCAGGGCCGTTTCCTGCGACGAGAAGCTTCGAAGGATACAACGATCAGAAGGTGTGGTTTAACTATATTCCTGGTGCTGTGTACAAAAAAGCTGCGAGTTATAACAGACTTTTATGTGGAGATGGTTCTGCAATTCCGAGCGCAGTAATGGAGGAGAGTGCGAGAGTTATGGACAATGAATGCGTAGAGGTGAAGTGGGAAGCGGGGGACGTGCTGCTCATAGATAACTTGGCTGTAATGCACGCGCGTAGACCTTCGAAGCCACCTCGGCGGGTCTTGGTGGCTCTCTGCGAGTGATATAAATAAATGGATAGATAACAATTTCGATAAAGTTGGCAATTTGCGCAATGTTGAAATTATGTCCATTGCAGATTTCGAAAATATTACTAAAATATAAAAAAGAAACACTATATTTATAGAGTTTATTGCCATATGAGTTATTTTTTGTTTTTTTAGGTCCTTACAAAACTAGTGGGGTTTTTTCCAAATTTATTTCAAACACCAAAAAAACAATAATAAAACTTATTTTTCTATTACTTGTATTTTCCTACCATAATTACACTTATATTATAAGTATACCATTGTATTTATGTTTATGTTTAGATTAATTCACCGAATATAAATGCTTCTAGCTTCTAATATTACCCTAGCTGAAAACTCTTCACAGTTTTTTCCTAAAGAGATTGAAAGAAAAAGCAGTGGACGAATTGCTTTCAAATGAAAATTTTATAAACATTAAAAATTTTATAACTTTATTTTAATAAATAAAGTTATTAAAATATTTATTAGATAATTATTAAGAAAGTTATTACAATATTTATCATATATTATTAAAATCTAAAGAGAAAAATTATTATTATTATTACTGGAAAAAATATATATATATATATATAAAGATTCTTAACCATAGAGTTCATTCTCACTTTATTATAGAGATTTTTAATTTGTAAATAGGCCTTGTTACAATATCATGGGCTAATATCAATGCTTATCAATACTACATCATAGAAAAATTCTTAATTTGAGAATAGGTTTGGTTACAATACCATCAGCCAATATCATGGCTCATCAATACCACATGCCAAAAACCATAACTCATTTGATATGGCACTTGTTCATATGATTTTTTTTAATTAATGAATTTAATTAAATGAGAAAAATGACATAATTACTTTGAAAATAAATCTCAAGCTTTGACTTTTTTATATACTATTAAAAACCTCATAATGTGGGATAAAAAGAAGTTCCTCTTTGAAACTTTAGTTACCCTTGTTATCTTATATGGATGTGAGGTTTGGGGTTGCAACATCTCTAGAGAATCTTGGAGAAAGATTGACCAAATCCAGAAGCGTTTTATAATGTATAACCTGGAAATTAAAAGCAATACACCCTATCCTATTCTCCTTATAGAAGTAGGTCATTCCCCTATCGAGATTCTAGCTATGATTAGGCTTCTGTTGTACAAGCACAAACTCAATAACGTAGGAGATCATAGATTTCTTAACCTAGCTTTAAATTCCATCAAAAACCACATAAGGCTCAAACGGGGGTGGTATAAAGACACAAGGGCCTTGTTAAACTATTGGGAGATCAACGAGAATGATGAAAAGAAAATTAAGTTATTATAAGAAGGTCATCAACCCCACCCTAGAACATAAAAAGTATCTCTCTATTTTAAGTAGCTCAAAGAAGAAAAATAATATAGCGAAGATTAGAACGAACTCTCATGAGCTCCATGGTGAAACAGATTGTTGGGCAGTTCCTAAAACACCATGGATGGAAAGGATCTACCATCTCTGTGAGAATATGAACATCGAGGATGAAAACCACTTCCTCTTAGAGTGCCTTGGGTACAACCACATTCTTTATTCACGGGAGATCTCTTACAGGAGAGGGGGGAAAACAAAAAGAGAAAAAACCGTGGGAGAATTATACTTGTGTTTGTCATTCACTCGACATCAGAGGAGAAGAGGTTTTGCGTGGGACAATGAACTGAACACCAGGTGTTGTGTGAACTGTTTGCGTGGGAAACAATAAAGTAAACCAAACACCAGGTATTGTGTGGACTGTTTGAGTGGGGGATAGTAAAAAAACACCAGGCAGGCGTGTCCATGGGACTGTTTGCATGGGGGACTATAAACAAACACCATTAAACTGACAACAAACACCACAGAGAAATGGTTGTTCACAATGGAAATTTGTCTTGGATTCAATGGTGCCTTGTAATTTGAGGTGTAGAGTTATGACAATTTATGATGCAGAGGTAAGTTTTTATGTTTTTAGTTTTTAATGGTTTAAACTATTGCAAACTAAATAATGAGTATTTTACCCTTTCCAATTCTAGTTTTCTCTTCTAATGGATGAGTAGAATGCAAAGGAGAGAAGGGTTTTATTTGAATAACTTAAAGAGGGGTTTTACTTAAGTAACCTTAGTATGTGTAATTTAATATATTACTACATGTAGATAAAGATTATATATTCGTCTTGATAAAAAAAAAGGTTTTTACTTCAATCACCTAAAGAGGGTTTTTACATAAATAACCTTAGTATGGGTAATTCAATATATTATTGCATGTAGATAAAGATTATATATTCCTCTTGGTAAAGAAAATATATTACCGCATGTAGATAAAGATTGATTTTTATATATTTTTCTTGGTTAAAAAAATATATTACTACATGTAGATAAATATTGTGATCATATCTTCTTTTTTCTTGGTAAAGAAAATATATTACGTTGATCAAGATTCTGATCATATATTTTTCCTCGTAAGGAAAATATATTACTGCATGTAGATAAATATTGAATATTATATATATTTCTTGATAAAGAAAATATATTACTGCATATAAGAATTGTTATTATATATTTTTCTTGGTAGAGAAAATATATTACTACATGCAGCTAAAGATTGTTATTACTATATATAGAAAAAGACGGCTATTATATATATTTGCAACATTAAAAGATAAGTAACATTTATTGTCTTTATATAACATGCATATGTCTTTTATGTAAGAAAATAAATGATGAATTCTCTTTTCTTAAAAAGGGATTTCGTAGCCACTTTCCTGGAAGTGAATATAGATTAAAGAGGGTAATTTGTTAAATATTCTCATGGCTAAGAGAGTTATTTTGAAAAATAATACTTAGTTATGAGAAAATATAATAACCTATGCATAGATAAAATGCACAGAGATAATATAAATCATAGGAATTTTCTTTAGAAATGATATATCTTTTTATGCATGAAAGATAAGTTAATTGTGTTAATTCCTTTGCAAGAGTTTGCAAAAGTTACATGTTTTGGTGAGTAAAAAGGTAAAGGATTTGTGTGTTACATATTGGATAGTTTGATTTAATTGCATGGTTTAGTGCATAAAGAGTTACCATTATTGTTATCTTAGTTCTTATGCCCAAAAGAAACATGGAAACAAATGCAGAATAACTTGTACATAAATGATAGAGAAACTATGTTGGGTTCTTGAAAAATAACTATGTGAAAAGAACACACATGCAAAAGCATAGAAACAATAGTTTATTACATGTATGAAGATATAACTATTGTGTTATATATTTTAAAGAGAAACATGGATTTCTAGAGCTATTGGGTTAGATCTTTTAAAGAGAAATATGCATTAGTGTGAATAAGTATTGTGGAAAGTAAAACAAGTATTTACTTGAATAAATGTACGAGTTAATTATTATGACATGCTTGATAGTTATTTGTTTATACATTCACAACGTTGTTATAAGAAGCATGTTGTGATATTATATTTATAACTCATGCGCATGAGTAGATGTTAAAAGATCACTTTTAGAGATTGATTATTGATTGATTAATATTGTATCTAATCTTGTTGCCAAAGCTTGTTGACGACAACAATGAAAGGAAACAATGACGATTTGTGCCAAAGAAAAAATGATGTTTAACATTGTGGTAGATAAATGTTAGGTAAACTTGACTTAGGATAAAGTTAAAGTTGCCCAGGTTAAACAATGATGGTTTTGAGGTACATGGTATTGTGCACCCATAATATTCTGCTTGTGGTATTATATGTAATGGAGCTTATAAAAGCCAGGAATGACTTCATTGTAATGCAAGACCTGGAGGTGAGCAGTGAAGGCTCACTTGGTCAGATTAGCCAGGGTTTTGGCCAATGCTAATGAGATCTTATTAGGTTGGGTTTTTCCCCAGATTTAAGGTTTTCCCGGATAAACATTTGTGTTTATGTGTTTATGGTTGTTGCTGGTTATTTTTATATTTATTCCTCTCAGTAATTATTTATGTTATGCAGTAAATTTCTTAACAATAAAGAACTAACGGTCCATGCTCATGAGTACGAGTTGTAGTATCGTACATTGATAAAACAATCATGCCACAAGGATGTAGAGAGTGGTGATATGTAGGTAAAGGGTTTCATGAAAATGTAAAAGCTTTTAGCTAGTTATGTGGCATTTTAATGATATTTCATTGTAATATTTTATACAATGGATAAGGGATGGAATCCCTTATAAGCCATTGAGTGAGGGGTGAAAACCCTCACAAGCATTTAATAATAAAATTAAATGTTTGTTGGTTTTCACCCTACGGGGTTTCCAGGGTATATCCGTGTTCAACGACGTGATTTATTATTGTGTCAGTTTGATAATGTTGATTCCTTAATGATGTTGATTTCTTATATGATGTGATAATCATAATGTCAAGTATCTCATAAATTAATTTGGTTAAGGGAATCATTAAATGGATGCAAGGTTCATAAGACAATTTATGGTAATATACCACAATAGTACTACAACACTAGTTGTTAATGGTTATGCAACCTACTCTCTTCTATTTAAAGTTACTTTATGTACTAATGAACATTCTATTTAATGGTTAATGACGAATGTGGAATAGTGATTTGTATAATTACTTATGGGTAATTTGTGTAAAAAAAATTCTAACTCCTTGCATTTTCATGTGAGGTTACCGGGGTATGTTACAAGTGGTATCAAAGCTAAAGGTTGCAACATTGACACCTTTGGGAATATTTAAGCAAAAAGGAAATCGAGGTATGTTACTAGTAAGCATCAACTCAAGTATGCGTCTAACAATATAGATATTTATTTATGCAGTACACTACTTTTGACATGATATGTGTGATTCATGTTTATAATTGCATTGAATAGTAAGTAATAAAGTTTGTTGCAAAACTATGTTCACGACATTTGAATCCTGATGAGGATAAAAAACAATAAAACCTATGTCACACTTATGAAAAATCGTAAACAGTCACTAAGGAAAGTAACAATCAACTACCAAAATTTTCAAATATGGAAACATTAATGAGACATTTAACGAGGATCGCTTTTAATGAGTGAATCATGAATGTAAAATATGTGGAAGATCCTTCAATAGTACGCTACTTTCAATGAGTAAACGCATGAATGTAAAATATGGGAACATCTTTGAATAGGATGACAGAATGTTTTAAAAGGACATTAGAAGAACCCCTTTAGATATTGAAAATATACAATAAGTCAATTAGTGAGACTTGATTGTAAAAACTAATTGTTGATTAAGTTTTGCCATGGTTGCATTAAGATGATTGGTAGTTGTGATTGGTTAATGTTGTATGACTAACTAATAGAAATTATAGGCGTGGATTGAATTTGATTTAATCTTATTACAATTCGCAAACAAGTAATTATGGTAGTTACTTCATGTATTGGTCTATTGATGGCAATACATTGTGGGAAATTGGAAATGTTTAGATTTTTACCTCAACTATCATTGGCATTTCACATTAATGAATATTTGCATATACTTTTATGCATGAAAGTATTGTGCCTCAAACTAAAATGATTTTGAAAGTATATACTTATTAAATGATGCATATTTATGACTAATGTTGCTGATGGGATTAAGTAGTGGCAGATTAATGGCCGCAAGAAAAATTGTCAAGGTAAAATCACATTGCAACCGTAAATGAGAAAGCATAATGTTATATGATATGCATGATTGTTTTATTTGGAAAATCAAAATGCATACAACATGTATGTTAGTTATGTTTTCTATCATTCTAGATGTTGTGGACCCATGTTGAGAGTTAAGTGTAAATGCATGGTGTACATGCATGTTTATTTTGTTAATGATAATGTTCATATGGTTCATTATGTAAATTAGTTTGGGGAAGAGTGATAAAAGAGAAATTTAACATGTCAGACAGTTGCAGATAGTTGTGAAAGGCTATACACCCTTGGGTTGATGGTGGTTGCCTGCCCAAACAGGTTGATGGTACTTGCCTACCCAGATTTCCTCTCCCTAGAGATCAATTATCTCAGTAAGGGAAAAGAGTTTGCCAAGATGGTGAAGAGGGTAAAAAGCCTGAGGCAACTTTATTGATTTGGAGCCTGTTGGAGGAGACCCAAAATTCCTCATAGATAGGACACTATCAGAGGAATGGGCAGGATGTGGCCAAGAGGAATCTTATATTGGACCCTATGTGGTCATTGGAATTCTTGAGTTGCTTGGCCAGTGGAATTCCGTACTAGACTTGGTATTGGCTTTGTCAAATAACTGTTTGGATGTGAAAATGACTCGATCTGGTTGTGGAAACCAGTTCCCATGGGTTGGGAGGAGCATTATTTTGCTACAATGGTTTTTGTAGGAGAAAAAATTAATTAATTAGTTATGTGTTGTGTCAAAAATGAATTTTATATATAATTGCAGAAAGATGTCATGCACATTTTAACACAAAAGGATTTTAGTGTTCAATAAGGAGTTATTGGAATTTTAGTTCCTTTATTGTATTACCAATCTTGTGAATGTCTTAGTAGGAGCTAAGACAATTTTCACTTGATGCAGTGATTGATTGTTTTGATGATTAGAGAGATAGGTGTTTTTTTGTACTTTTAGAAGTACTATGTGGATGTCTTTAGTAAGAGTTAATACAATGTGCATGTGGTGCAGTGATTTATCATTTTGATGATTAGTGTTAGTGCTCTCTAAGTACTTGTAAAAGTATTGTGAGTTAAATATCATCTAAAATTACACAATTGATTGATAGTTAAAAGTACTTCATTTGACTCAAAATATTGTGACTAATGTGATTGATTTTGTTAGTCATACATTACAAATTACTTACCATGGAGGGTTGACGGATTGTCCAATCAATATTAAAATACTTACGTGAAAGTGCTTATGATTTTCAAGAGTAGTTGGTAAGTAATGGTAAGTTGATATGGAGATTTGTTTTTGTATATTATAAATTTGAATAAGGGCCAAGTGATGGAAATTAGAACTTGCATATTTTTGTAGTTATAAATGCTTATGACTATTGATTTTTTCTTATGTTATAACATTACAATTTTCGTTTATTGTCATTTCTTAGAACGAAATCTTTGATTTTAAAGAGGAAGGATCACATTTTGTGCAGTTTAGATGGTTATATCATGAGTAAAATCTAAAGTTCTAACAAGAGATGAACACCAAGGACGGTGTTCCTGTTAAGGGGCAAGTATGTAATATCCCTATCGTAAATACTCATATAAAAACTTAAGCAAAATAAAATATTCTTATTTTGCAATTTCAATATGAATAGAATATTATTAATAGAGTTTATCTTTAACCATTTTAGTTAAGTTTCATTTCTTGATAACTGCCCTTAACATTCTTTATTCATAGGAGATCTCTTACGGGAGAGGGGGAAAAACAAAAAGAGGAAAAATCGTGGGGGAATTATACTTGTGTCTGTTATTCTCTTGACATTAGAGGAGAAGAGGTTTTGCGTGGAACAATGAACCAAACACCAGGTGTTGTGTGCACTGTTTGCGTGGGAAACAGTAAAGTAAACCAAACACTAGGTGTTGTGTGGACTGTTTGAGTGGCGGACAATAAACAAACCAGGCAAGCTTGTCCATGGGACTGTTTGTGTGGGGGACTATTACACAGTAATTTCTCACCACCTTCACTTCCTGTCCTTTCACTGCGTCATGTGTCCAAGTCAAACATGCTCATGTTGAACAAATTCTCCCCTATGCTACAAATTGACCCACTTTTCCTAAGTTATCTGACTCATTGCGGATATGGGCTTAATATACGCGCTCAAAGGCGCTGATAAACTGTCCATCTGTGCTGCCAGCGCGGAAGTACATCTAACTCCCGCGATGGCCTGATTTTATGCACCAGCACGGGGCTATGTGGTCTCTTCAGCGATGATCTGACTAGATGCACTGATCACTAGCGATGTCAACACTGAAGATCAGTTATGTGTCCGCGATGATCTAAATTGGCCAAATTTGTTCCAATAGTCAACCTTCTAGATGACTCTAGACCTAGTTGGTTGCATTTTTTATGTCGCTCTTCCTTCCCTGGTGTGGCAGTTTCGTCAATTGTGCTACCTTCCTTGATGATAAGCTCTCCTTTCCACTTTTCATGGAGACTCCTTCTCTTATTTAAACTCTCACCATTGCTATGCATTGCTAGAGTTTCTGATAGTTGGCTAGTTAAGCAGTGCTGTTAGTGTTTTATGAGTTTGCTAAGATAGCTAGGGTGAGTGTGGAAAGTGTGGGATTGTTGATGGCTTTTGGAAGGTTGTGAAGTGCCCTTAATCTTGTGTAAAACGTATGAGTGAGAGAGCTCTTGTATGTTGGGAGATCCATCTCCAAAGAGTGAATGCTTGAAGAATAGGCTAGCTGGACCCTTCTGAGAAGGCTTCTGACGTCAAGACTTTGGTTGTAGGCTGACTCTTATTTCATTATTGATGCAACCAATGATGTTTTCCTATGTCTTTTATGTAATGTACTTGATAGCTCATGACTTCTTGACTTTGTGAGTAAATAGTTCATTGTTGTTTCCGGTTACGTGCTTTGTTGTATTTCCTTTTCTTTGTTTTAGGTTGATTACTCATTAAGGAGAAGGAAGTGGAAGCTGGAGCAGCGCAACGGAACTCCATCGACCATCAGTTGAGGTAGGCCTCCAACTTTAACTATTTAAGGAAAGCTATTGTTGATTTGTCCTTGTTTGTGACTAGACCCACCGTAGGGCTAGAGGGGTTGCCTCCATCTGCAGAGGGAACACTTTCCTGCATCACAAATTGGTGACTCCGTTGGGGAGTTTTGGCCTTTGTTTTTTTCTTGTTTGCTCTTGTCTTGATTTTTTGCTTTCGTCTCTTTTGAAGTTTTTGGGATTAGTTATCAGTCCTTTGAGTTTCCTGGGTTGATTTGGGAAATACTCCCATTTGATTGAAGGATTGACTATTTTTGATTTGGGAGTTTTGGTTCGCCTCTCATTGTTTTGAACATCATCGCCGATTTAATTTTAACAGTTGCGTTGTCATTGCGCTCACCCTTTTGTAACATCCTATACATCACGTAATTATGCCCCACAGTTAGAACGGTTCTGAAATTGGACCATCGTGGGAAAGTTGTGTACTTTTGCGCTGACATTGCCTTGTTGCTACGGCTAGTGCTTTATCAGTGCTTGTTGCTTGTGTATTACCCGCGCTGATTGCTGTAGAATTGATTTTCTCAATTCTTCCTCCTGAGTCCATCAGTCCTACTGGTACCTTGCTTTTCTCACTTGTTTGATGACTTGTTTTTCACTGTTTATGGTTAAGGCACTCTCTTGTGAGCTTTGTTGAGTGAATCTTGTTTTTTTTGCTTATGTGACCTAGATAATTATTTCAAGTTCCTTGAATTAGTTTGCTTGGGTTACTTGTCTGTTCAAGGTTCATCCACAACTGTCTTGCGATTTTCTTGAGGATCTTTCGTTGCTTTTTTTCTTGCTGGTTGATTTTTAGTGTCGATTATTGAACCATTTTTTTATGATGAGTCGATTTCTTCACTACCAAGCATAGATCACAATTGTTTGGATCGATCAGCTCTCACTTGCTTGTTTGCTTCTTTGAATTTAAAACGAAAAGAAAATAAAAAATTTGCATTCATTTAGCATACGAAAGTGAAATTACATTTGCATTACGAATTTTCTTGTTTGAAAAATTGGAAAGCACATTTTACATCTTTCATTAGTAGTATCGATGCATCATGAGATTATTGTATTGATGCATTGTGGTTCTTAGTGTTTGCATTTGCTTGTCTTGGTTTTCTTTGTTTGGGAATGATCTCCCTACCCTTCTGTAGGTAGGTGTTCATTGAAATGGAAGATGTTTTGCTCATTCTAGCTGCATCCTAGGTTCTTTGATATACATAGGGTAGGGCCTGAAAACTTAAACATAATTCACGATCAACCTTAAAATGAACTGAATAAATCTAACAACGCATTGGAACATAACACTCATTATTTAGAGGTCTAGGCTAGAGACGTGCTCTGGCATCGTTAAACCTAGTCACTATTGTTTTCACTCAAGGTTGGGTGATTCCTCCTTCTGTGACTCAATAGCAGTCTAGTACAGAATTGAGCTCCCACGTACCGTCACGTATATATTGGGAGACTCCACTAGGTTTATCATCCTTTATCCATAGGAAGTCATGTCTGCCTTCTTACAAACCGTAACGCACTGAACACAACATTTGAGAAGATTGACTGCCGTACAGAAAGTCCTTGGTTTTCATATGACTGCCAAGGTGTATATGCAATTTTACGGATTGTCTAGTAAACCTTTTGCCTAGTTCTCCAGAGTAGTCACTTTTGCTCCTTTTTGGACTCCCTAAAAGAAAAGGTTCATCTGAGCACTTGTCCTTTTAGGCTCATTAAATATTCGAAGGTGACTAGGGTCATCTTTTGGTCCTTCTCTCAATTCTTTAAAGATGAAAAGGTCAAGTTTTGTTCCCGCGTCATAAAATTTACTCCCCACAAAATATTCCTGGTAAACGTTCGAGTTCTTGGTTGTGATAAGAGTGTTTTTCAGGCTCGTTCTTGATGGCAACATTCCTCGAGTCTACCGACCAAGGTTTTCCCCCAGATGGAAATCCTGGTCCATTTCCTTCATTTAGAAACGCCGGTGCTCTGTATATGGCAACATTGTCTTTGCCTGGGTTAACCATCAGTTTTCCCATGTGGTTGTTTTCAACCTTGGTGGTCTCGAGCGTCACGACTCCTGTTACACCGTATCCTTCATTTGAACCACGACACGATGATTCCAAGGTTGAGACCAAGCCTTCTTCCCTTATTTCTCCCCCCTCCCCTCCTCCTTCACTTGGTGAGAGTTTCACATCTAGTAACCAGGAGACTAAGAAGAAGAAGAAGAAGTCTGATAAACACGAGGCCACCTGTGCAGCTACTGCTCCAAGTACATCCCAGGTCAGAACACCTTCTACTCCTCTGCGGAAGGTTAAGCTTCCTTGTAAATTTTGCAAGGGTGACCATCATTTTCGTGATTGTCCTGTCATTCCTAAGATCTTAGAAGTATGGTATTGTGATCCAGCTCATCCCTCATCATCCTCTAAAGCTCATGGCGATGTTACCTTATCAACTGGCAACGATAAGAAGAAAGGGAAGATTCAATTCCCCTGTAGGCTATGTGAAGGCAACCATCCCCTTCACCTTTGTCCACCCATGGATAAAGCTTCCACCGTTTTGGAAAGTCTTACAACTTCTCCACCCCAACTTCCTGTTGGTTATTAGAGGCTCTCTTCAGACCCCCTCCCTGTCAACCAAGAGATTGAATTAGCTTCTTCTCTTGTCCATCCTCCTCTTTCCGAACCTGGCTGTGCTAAGCCTGTTCTAGACCAACCATTGGTCGGAGAGAGTGTAAACTCAGGTTCACCACTTGTTGATTGCTTTGTTCTAGAGGAGCATCATGATTCTACTACTCACGTTCTTCTCATCTCATTAGATTCTCCTGAGTTCAGGAATGACCCTCCTATCCCCGCTGGTCAAGAGGGTCCCTCTTCAGTTCCTGTAGAGCAGGGGGGCAATCATACGATTACCCCACCAAGTAGTTTGGTCGTTTCCTTTGATTAGAGTCATTTGACTGATTTTCGCCTTCCATCCCATGTGCCTTTCCAAATTACAGTACATGCCTATGATAAGGAAGTACTTGGAACTGTCTTGGTTGAGGGTGCATCTGTCAGTCTTATGCCTTCCACTACTTGGCAAGCTTTGGACTTCCCACAGCTTGTGCCGGTCGCATAGAATATGTTAGCATTTGATGGAGGAACCAGTCAACCATTAGGGATCCTTCCAAAGTTCCCTGTTACTTTGGGAGGCAAAATCGTCTATATAGACGTACTGATTGTCCAAGGTGCTTTAGATTTCAGTCTTCTCCTTGGTCGTGTCTATGTTTATACCATGGGGACTCTTGTTTCTTCACTTTTCCGTGTGGTTTGTTTTCCACACGATGGAAGAATGGTGACCATAGATCAATTATTGTTCTTTACTCCTACGGTGCCTCCTGTGCAGTTGTCATCCCCTCTTGGTTCTTGCTCAAAAGCAGTACCTTCCTTGCCACAAGTCAATTATGTGGATACCCGTTCTGTCTCCGCCTTTGCTGATGATCATGCAGATGGCCTCATACATCATGTACTGGGGGCATTGGAACTTGATCTATCATTAGTGCCTCATGACATGTATTCCTCCTGAGTGTGTTTCTTCCATCTCGCGAAGACCTCTTGAGAGTCGTGTTCTCATATGGCCAATGAAACCAAGAGTGACGAGGATAGTTTGATCTTGTGTCAACCTCATTAAAAAATGAAACAAGGATCCTCGAGCATAGTTCCTAATCTTGTGTCAAGCTTGTTAAAAAATGAAACAAGGAGTCACGAGGATAGTTTTTTCCTATCTTAACCTCATTAAAAAATGAAATTGGGTGTCTTGAGGAATGTTCTTGATCTTGTGTCAACCTCGTTAAAAAATGAAACAAGGGTTATGAGGATAGTTCTTTTATTGTGTCAACCTGCTTAAAAAATGAAACAACTCCCTTTCCAAATCGAGTCTTTGATTAAGATCTCGTAAAATCCAAGTCGATTCTTTCCAAGATCTCGAAAGTGAACCTTCATTCCATCCACCTCGTTGAATGCAATGAAGCTTGGGGGGGATGTACCTCGATTTGCATCATTATGCTGGGGGCATACGAACTCATAACAAGCACAGTTTTTCATTTCAAGCTTGTGTAAACATGAAACCAAATCCAAGTATAGTTCTCCATGGTTCATGCTTGTGTAAAAATGAACCCATACCTGATTTACATCTCGTGATTGCCATTTATCTGCTAAATTCTGCTAGATGATCCTTGGTTGTTTCATTCCATTACCACCATCTCTTTGGCCGATCATATGCTTTCACTTGATTGTTTTTCCTTCCTAAGGAACCACAACGATGAGTGGTTTTATTAGCCAGCCTCTTGACCATTACATGTTTTGAGTAGTTCCACCATTTTCAGAACTAGTTGCTACCCTTTATACCCTTTATACCACTCGTTCTTCTAGGACGAGTCACCATTAAGCTCTTTTCTGACTCGTAAAATATGAAAATATTGCCGAGTATTTTTCCCTTTTTGACTCATTAAAGAGAATAAAAATGGAGGTCTACTTTCAGCTCTTTTCCGACGTGAAAAAGGAAAAGATAGCCGAGTTGTTCCTCTTGACTCGTTAAAAGTAAATAAGAGGCGGTCGCCTTTAAGCTCTTTTTCGACCATCTAAAAACAAAAAGATTGCAGGGACTTTGTCGTTTCGAGCTCGTTATTGGTTACGAAATGACATGATTTCGGTTGGTTTTTTACTTTTTTAGGTCGAAGTAACTAATCATGAAAAGTACTCCTCGATTGTAATGATCGAGTGTTTCTTTCGAGTATCGTTTTATACTTTTTCGGGCTCGAGAGACACAAATCTACAAAAAAGGACCCCCTGGAGTTTTTTTTTCATGCCTTTTTCAAACTCTCTAAACATGAAAAAGACTTTGAGTTTTACCTATGTCAGACTCGTTAAACCCTAACGACATTGGACTCGTCACCATGACGAGACTTGAGCTTCTCCTCCCTAGGGCTCGTTAAACTATTACTAGGTTGGATTCAACAACAAGTTTATCATTGATTGTCTATGACAACAAGTCACGCTTGAACATTGACACTTTTGATTCTTTTCAGGTTGGGATATCCATACATCTTCATTTCGCCTTTAGCGGGTTGGGTTGTCATTTAGCATCATTCCATCTGATTCACGCCGTTGTCATCAAGCCTCTGATCCCTTGGTACTTGAATGCTGCCACCCGCTAGAGTCGTGTCGCCGACATGTTCAAGAGTATAATCCTTCTGCAGTTTACACCTTTGTCTCTTTCTCTGATACTCTGTTTCACCATCTACCTCTTGTTCCTTGTCTCGTGTCATTGATGGGGGAAACATTATGGCCCTCCTGCGATGGGTCGTCTCCTGTCGACATTATCTCATTATCTACGAAATTGATCTAGAGATCCCCTTTGGTACCTTAGAGCTTGCATGCCTCAATGGCAAGTTCTTCATACCTGATGGTCGACTTTCATCATTGGTCGTCAATTGGGTGATCCCACAAGTGTTCGACTTCGGCTCCCTTTTTCACACTCTGTGGATTGTGCTAGCTAGTACCTTGAGAACCGTTGGCATTATAGCTGGTTTCTCTCATGCTTGTTAACGGTTTCCATCATTGTCTGGTAGTTAAGTGACTTTCTATCAAGCTCGACCTCAGCACATCTATTCGCATGTTAGAATTTGTACTCTGATCGGATGGGGTCAAGATCCTGAACTCAGATTACATATGTTTGGGCTGCGTGGATTGGTTTCTGGTTACATGGCTCATTGATGGATGGTTGCGACCATGCCTGTGTCTTGATGGATGTCTGCGACCATACCTTTATCATTATCATGGTCCCATTAGCTGGATGGCTAGGTCCATACCACAAACATATTTCGTATGTCTTTTGGATGGTTGCGCCCATGCCTAGACTACATGTACTTCAGAGATATCAGTTCGACTTGCGTACAGGTCCTTCCAAATGGTGTTCCGGCTCAGTTTCTTTGTAAAACATTTCACCCCTCCCACTCTCTCGGGCTTCATACTGTAGGGGGCATCTGTTACACAGTAATTTCTCATTGCCTTCACTTCCGGTCCTTTCACTCTGTCGTGTGTCCAAGTCAAACACGCTCATGTTGAACAAATGCTCCCCTATGCTGCAAATTGACCCACTTTTCCTAAGTTATCTACCTCATCGCAGATATGGGCTTAATATACACATTGAAAGGTGCTCATAAACAGTCCATCTATGCTGTCAGTGCAGAAGTACATCTGATTCCCACGATGGCCATATTTTGTGCACTAGTGTAGGGCTATGTGGTCTCTTCAGCGATGATCTGACTAGCTGCATTGATCACTAGCGATGTTAGTGCTAAAGATCAGTTCTGTGCCCGCGATGATCCAGATTGGGCGAATTTGTTCCAACAGTCAACCTTCCAGATGACTCCAGACCTGGTTGTTGGCATTGTTTATGTCACCCTTCCTTCCTTGGTGTGGAAGTTCTGTCAATTGTGCTACCTTCCTTGTTGATAAACTCTCCTTTCCACTTTTCATGGAGACTCCTTCTCCTATTTAAACTCTCACCATTGCTATGCATTGCTAGAGTTTCTGATAGCTGGCTAGTTGGGCAATGTTGTTAGTGTTTTGTGAGTTTGCTAAGATAGCTGGTGTGAGTGTGGCAAGTGTGGGATTGTTGATGGCTTGTGGAAGGTTGTGAAGTTCCCTTAATCTTGTGTAAAACTTATGAGTGAGAGAGCTCTTGTATGTTGGGAGATCCATCTCCAAAGAGTGAATGCTTGAAGAGTATGCTGTCTAAACCCTTCTGAGAAGGCTTGTGACGTTAAGACTTTGGTTGTAAGCTGACTCTTATTTCATTATTGATGCAATCAATGATCTTTTCTTATGTCTTGTATGTAGTGTACTTGATAGCTCATGACTTCTTGACTTTGTGAGTAAATAGTTCATTGTTGTTTCCGGTTAAGTGCTTTGTTGTATTTCCTTTGCTTTGTTTTAGGTTGATTACTCATTGAGGAGAAGGAAGCGGAAGGTGGAGCAGCACAACGGAATTGTTAGGCCAGGTAGTAACTCCATTAAGCAAAAACTGATTCGTATATTCATTCAATCAAGTAGGTCTTTTATATACATGAGGGAGAGACTATTCAGTTCATCTCCCGGTGACTGTTCACATTTCTCATTTATTTATTTACCTATATTTACCCAAATCACAAGGATTAGGTGTCAACATTCCCCCCCTTAATATGAAGGTATGTTGGTGAGTCCAAGCATCATTCTGAATTGTTCAATCTTTTCTCTTCCAAGCGCTTTGGTGAAGATGTCTGCAATTTGCTCATTTGTGGAACAATGATGGAGATGGATTGTTTTAGCCTCAACATGATGTCGAATCAAATGATATTTAGTATTGATGTGCTTTGTTTGATCATGGAACTTTGGGTTCTTAGCCAAATTTATTGTAGAGGTGTTGTCAATCATGAGTGGAGTTGATTGTACTTGTTTTACCTGTAAATCTTCAAGAATTTTCCTGAGCCACACAATTTCTTTTGTTGCTTCAGCTGCTGCCACGTATTCTACTTCTGTTGTGGAATCTACTAGAACTGATTGTTTGCGTGATCTCCAAGAGACAACTCCTAATCCAAGACTCATAGCATATCCTGAAGTAGATACTCTAGTTTCTTTGTCTCCATCGAAGTCTGAATCAGAGTATCCAATCAAGCTGAAGTTGTCCACCTCTGTATACTTTATTCCAAGGTCTTGAGTTCCCTTCAAGTACCTTAGAACTCTTTTTGCAGCAGACCAGTGTCCCTCACAAGGCTTTTGCATAAACCTGGAGAGGATTACAACAGCAAATGAAATGTCTGGTCTGGTAGTAGTGAGGTAGATGAGACTTCCTACAATATGTCTATACTTTATTGCATCCTCAAATTCCTTTCCTTTAATAGATGTGAGCTTTAAGTTTTGTTCCATTGGAGTAGAAAGAGGATTGCACTCTGTCATGCCAAATCTATTTAACAAATCTCCAATGTATTTCTTTTGAGTAAGAAATATGGATTTTGGATGTTGGGTTACTTCAATGCCAAGATAGTAATGAACATAGCCCAAATTAGTCATTTCAAAACTTTCCCCCAATTCCTTCTTTATGGATGCAATGTAGCTTTCATTGTTCCCTGTCATTAAAAGATCATCTACATATACCACAAGATATACAACTATTTTTCCAACTTTCTTGACAAATAAAGTTGCATCCTCAAGATCAAAATGATTGAAATTGAGTTTCAGAAGATGCTCAGTTAGTTTTTCATACTAGGCTCGCAGTGCTTGTTTGAGGCCATACAAGGACTTCACAAGTTTGCATACTTTATGTTGATGTCCTTTCACAGCAAATCCTTCAGGCTGGGACATAAAATCATTCTCTTTTAGATCTCCATTCAAGAAAGCAGTTTTTACATCCATTTGATGGACTTTCCAACCGTTCTAAGCTGCTAGTGCAAAGAGTGTTCGGATGGTAGCCCATTTTGTTGTGGGGGAAAGGTCTCCTCATAATTGACCCCTTCCTTCTGTGCAAAACCTTTTGCCACAAGCCTAGCTTTGTGCTTGTCAAGTGAGCCATCAACTTTATACTTTTTTTGTAGACCCACTTGCAACCAATTGGTTTGGTTCCTAATGGAGGATCAACCAGCTTCCAAGTGTTGTTCTTTATGAGGGAATCATACTCCTTTTGCATTGCTTCTTTCAATTCATCATGAGAAGCAGCTTCTTCAAAGGAAGTTGGTTCAAAATCTGTAGACAAGTTCAATTCACAATCATAAGAAACATCCATATCAACAGGTGAAATAGAGTCATCTACATCACCTCCATTTTTCTGGTTTGAATTTCTAATTCCTGTCTTTCCAACTTCATCAGGATGAACACTTTCAAGTGTCTTTGTCAACCACTTTGAGAGACCTTTTTGAGATGGTCCAGGCTTCTCTATTGATTGAGTTGGGACTGAATCAAGATTGAGTCTCCCAATTCTATCAATTACATCACTTAAAGCATCATCGATTGTTGGAGTTTCATGCAGGGGAGAGTGTTCTTCAGAAGAAGATTCCACATGTTGATCTAGTATAGAAATCCCCCTTCAAGATGTGGAATCTGATTATCAAATTATTGAAATGATTTTGCTTTTGTGAATCTATCCAAGCAATCAGGTTGCCACTCAACAACATTGTCAGTTTTGGATGATTCAAGAAAAATTACATCTCTAGATACAACAAACTTTTTATTTACTTCATCATAGAGGCGGTATGCTTTGGAGGTGTTTGAGTACCCCATGAAGATACACTTACGACTTCTAGCACCAAGTTTGTTTCTATGTACCTTTGGTATCAAAGCATAACAGGTGGAACCAAAGACCCTGAGATGTTTTACCGAATGAACATGTCCATATCACATTTCATAAGGAGTCTTGTTTCTTATAGCATTAGATGGACATCTATTCTTTATATATGAAGCACATAGAACAACATCAGCCCAAAACATTATCTTTACATTTTTTGAAGAAAAGCATGAATCGTACCATATTCAAGATTTTTCTATTCATTCTTTTAGCTACACCATTCTATTGGGGATTATAAGGCACAGTTGTTTGATGTTTGATCCCATGTTGGCGAAGATAGTTTTCAAATTAATTTTATTTGTATTCTTTTCCATTATTAGTGCGAATAGACCCAATATGAGATTGTGCATCATTTTCAATCCATTTATGAAAATTCTTGAATGTTTAAAAAGCATCAGATTTGTTCTTCAATAAATAAACCGAGCACATTCTGGTGTAGTCATTAATAAACATCATGATATATTTATTTCCATTTGCAGAAGGAACATGAATTGGAGCACATAAATCTGAATGAATGAGTTCAAGTTTCCTATGTGCTCTTGAATGTGAATCATGAAAATATTGTTTGCTATGCTTTCCTAGAATGCAAGCATCACATTGCTTAAGTTTTCTAGGAATTGTAGGCAAACCAACAACAGCATTTTTATTCAATAAGCGGAGACTGTCATAGTTGAAATGTCCAAATCTAGCATGCCATAATAAACTTGATGGCAGTGTACCTTCTTCATGATGAGCATTGTATGAGAAATGTTGTGCATGAGAAGAGGTTCCTTGCACTTTGAGAAGCCTTTCTTCTTCTATTCCCCTCATCACAAGTGAGTGGTCATATTCTTTTCTTACCTCAAGCTTGCCATCAAACATATGAATGGAATGACCTTGCTGATGGATGTGGACCAAGGACAACAAGTTTCTCTTGAGCTGTGGGAGATATAGAACGTGATCCAGAAGAAAGTCTGGAAGACCAGGCAGTTTAAGCCTAATTTTGCCAAGTCCTGATGGCTTGATTTTTGATTGATCTGCAAAGTATAATGCTCCATCAACATTGTCAGTGAAATCTTCAAAAAAATCTTTTCTATGAGTCATGTGGCTGGTTGCTCCTGAATCAAGCAACCAATCATTTTTCCAGGAAGCAAGTGAAGCATTAAATAAATCTTCATTTACTCCAATATTACATTGTGCCACAACATAGTGAGCAGATTCAGGTGCTTTACCTTTGTGTGTATCATCAGTTTTGCCTTTATGTTGGTTTCTTTGCTGCTCAATTTTGTCCCATGGTAGCTTGCAGTGAAAATATGCCTTTTTTTCTTGAGGGTGTCTGGCCCCCCTGTCTCTAAAATATCTTCCTCTTCCTCTTGAATGCATACTGTAACAAAAAATACTTCTGCTGATAGAAAAAATACTTCTGCCAATATACAGTAAAAAATGTACTCAAAAGGGCATTCTCAAAGGGCATTATCGTCCACTAAAACTTCTAACACAAGGTTTTCATGTACCCATTGAATCACAACCATCACAAATTCAATACACAAAGAAAAATGACCTTCAAAATGTACACGACTACCAATAAAAAATCAATGCATATGCAGCAAAAGAGATTCAATGCATCATGGACATTTTTCCTCCACCAAACATTCTTCTTTCAAATGCCCCTACTATGTCAACAGAGCAAATGCCCCTAGAGGCGCAAACGAGCCCAAGAATCACTGATAGGATTTACTCCAAGGCTGTGCAGAGACATGACGTTCCCACAGACGGTGCTAAGAGGAGCGCCTTACACATTACACAGTAGGTGATATCAGCTCCCTTACCACTTGCACGTTACACAACGAAATGAAATGCGTCGATTCAGTGAAATTCCCAGTGTATTCGATTCAATGACTTTTTTGTGCAGTGCAATTTATTACTTCAGTCCTCCCTAGAAAAATCAAATGACTCTTTCAACCATTAGGTCCTCCAATATAGGGCGTATACAGTGTCAATACAATCACACAATATCATGTGAACGACAGTTCAACACACATAAGAATTGAATGCAGGCATACCATTCAACACAGTCCTTGAAATATTTTTCAACGCATATCACAGCCATTTAAACGCCTTCACAGTCTCAGAATTCAGAATGCAGATAAATGCAGAACACTCCTCCAAAGATAAATTTGTAGAAAAGCTCACAATCATTTTTACCTCAACACGGAATTTTACAAGCCAATCTCCCATAAACTTTCACACCACAACAAAACAAGAAAACTAGTGGTTAGCAGCTATCTATACCATGTCAACCACGCATATCAGATCCAAAACATGACGATGCATACGCATATTAGGTTTATGTTGCAACAGGACAACGTTCCATCTTCTCACAATAAAAAATGCAGTAACGTTCTGTCAACCAGCGTTAAAAAATACCGAAGCATTTATTCGAAGGTCTAATGATTACTAAAAGTGTGACAATGTCTAGCATCCAGCGTTCAATTGTGTGTGCGGAATAGGCTGCCAGAGAGCAGAGGAACGTTTCAAGCTACCACCTAATACGTGGAGCAAGCTACTAGGACAACGCTAATAATTATGGAGGAGCAGCATTGGCAGTGTCAGGCAAAGGAGTGTTTGCAATGTCAGGTGTAGGTCTGTATAAAAATAATATAGCAAACAGGTAGAGGAGTTACAAAGAGCATGAGAGCTAAAAAGGAGCTGGCTCTGATACCATGTCAAGGTAGGCAGTAACTCCATTAAGCAAAAAATTGATTCGTATATTCATTCAATCAGGTAGGTCTGTTATATACATGAGGGAGAGATTGTTAAGTTCATCTCCCAATGACTGTTCACATTTCTCATTTATTTATTTACATATATTTACCCAATCACAAGGATTAGGTGTCAACCATTGACCACCGGTTGAGGTAGGCCTCCAACTTTAACTGTTTAAGGAAAGCTATTGTTGATCTGTCCTTGTTTGTGACTAGACCCACTATAGGGCTAGAGGGGTTGCCTCTGTCCGCAGAGGGAACACTTTCCTGCATTACAGGGGCTGTAAACAAACACCACAGGACTGACAACAAACACAACAGAGAAATGGTTGTTCACAATGGCGATTTGCCTTGGATTCAATGGTGCCTTGTAATTTGAGGTGTAGAGTTATGACAATTTATGATGCAGAGGTAAGTTTTTATGTTTTTAGTTTTTAATGGTTTAAACTATTGCAAACTAAATAATGAGTATTTTACCGTTTCCAATTCTAGTTTTCTCTTCTAATGGATGAGTAGAATGCAGAGAAGAGAAGGGTTTTAGTTAAATAACCTAAAGAGGGTTTTTACTTAAGTGACCTTAGTATGGGTAATTTAATATATTACTACATGTAGATAAAGATTATATATTCCTCTTGGTAAAGAAAATAGGGTTTTTACTTGAATAACCTAAATAGGGTTTTTACTTAAATAACCTTAGTATGGGTAATTTAATATATTACTACATGTAGATAAAGATTATATATTCCTCTTGGTAAAGAAAATATATTACCGCATGTAGATAAAGATTTATTTTTATATATTTTTCTTGGTTAAGAACATATATTACTACATGTAGATAAATATTGTGATCATATCTTTTTTTCTTGGTAAAGAAAATATATTACATAGATCAAGATTGTGATCATATATTTTTCCTCGTAAGGAGAATATATTACTGCATGTAGATAAATATTGATTATTATATATATTTCCTGATATAGAAAATATATTACTACATGTAGATAAAGATTGTTATTATATATTTTTCTTGGTAGAGAAAATATATTACTACATGCAGCTAAATATTGTTATTACTATATATAGAAAAAGATGGTTATTATATATATTTGCAACATTAAAAGATAAGTAACATTTATTGTCTTTATATAACATGCATATGTCTTTTATGTAAGAAAAGAAAGGATGAATTCTCTTTTCTTAAAAAGGGATTTTGTAGTCGTTTTCATGGAAGTGAATATAGATTAAAGAGGGTAATTTGTGAAATATTCTCAAGGGTAAGAGAGTTCTCTTGAAAAACAATACTTAGTTATGAGAAAATATAATAACCTATGCATAGATAAAATGCACAGAGATAATATAAGTCATAGGAATCTTCTTTGGAAAAGATATGTCTTTCTATGCATGAAAGGTAAGTTACTTGTGTTAATTCCTTTGCAAGAGTTTGCAAAAGTTACATGTTTTGGTGAGTAAAAAGGTAAAGGATTTGTGTGTTGCATATTTGATAGTTTGATTTAATTGCATGGTTTAGCTCATAAAGGGTTACCATTATTGTTGTCTTAGTTCTTATGCCCAAAGGAAAGGTGAATGTGATACTTTCATGGAAACAAATGCATAATAACTTTGTACATAAATGATAGAGAAACTATGTTGGGTTCTTGAAAAATAACTATGTGAAAAAAACACATATGCAAAAGCATAGAAACAATAGTTTATTATATGTATGAAGATATAACTATTGTGTTATATATTTTAAAGAGAAACATGGATTTGTAGAACTATTGGACTAGATATTTTAAAGAGAAATATGCATTAGTGTGAATAAGTCTTGTGGAAAGTCAAAAAAGTATTTACTTGAATAAATGTATGAGTTAATTATTATGACATGCTTGATAGTTATTTGTTTATACATGCACAATGTTGTTTGAAGAAGCATGTTGTGATATTATATTTACAACTCATGCACATGAGTAGATGTTAAAAGATCACTTTTAGAGACTGATTATTGATTGATTAATATTGTATCTAATCTTGTTGCCAAAGCTTGTTGACGACAACAATGATAGGAAATGATGGTGGTTTGTGCCAAAGAAAAAATGATGTTTAACATTGTGGTAGATAAAGAACTCACAGTCCATGCTCATGAGTAGAAGTTGTAGGATCGTACATTGATAGAACACTCATGCCACGAGGATGTAGAGAGTGGTGATATGTAGGTAAAGGGTTTCATGAAAATGTAAAAGCTTTTAGCTAGTTATGTGACATTTTAATGATATTTCATTGTAATATTTTATAATAATGGATAAGGGATGGAATTCCTTATAAGCCATTCAGTGAGGGGTGAAAAACCTCACGAGCGTTTAATAATAAAATTAAACATTTGTTGGTTTTCACCCTACGGGGTTTCCAGGGTATATCAGTGTTCAATGATGTGATTGATTATTGTGTCAGTTTGATGATGTAGATTTCTTATATGATGTCATAATCATAATGTCAAGTATGTGATAAATTAATTTGGTTAAGGGAATTATGAAATGGATGCAAGGTTTTGTTGTGCTGTACAACAACCCCCCATTTCATATTAAGATTTTGTATAAAATTTTTAATATGAAATGGGTCCCTTTAAAAAATAAACTTAGTTGGATGTGTGAATAAAATGGTATGTACCTCATCATAAGAAAAATCCTTGTTAAAACCCCTGATGTAATTAAATCATTTTATACAACTTTTTAAATAAAAAATAAAATGTTTCCTTTATAATATTAAAAAATCATTCAATATTAAGATAAAGAAATCGGAGATTGCATATCGCAATATTAAAGGAAACACACAAACAACAACCTCACCCAATGATCTGATCCGAAAAGGCAATCGCAATCGTTAAATCGGTGAAAACAAATGCCGACACACAATAGGGAAAAGCCCCTCAATTCCTTTGATGCGATAACGCTAATTGCAATCGGCAATCGGTGACTCGGCCATATCAATAATAAAGGAACATTTGAAGAGGCCTAATCAATTCCTCTGATGTGATAAAGCTAATCGGAAATCGGTCACCGACACTCGGCAGGAGTCACATGATTAAGGGATAAAGCCCATGCCAACTCTCGACTGCGATCTATTAATTAGGCACACATCTCGAAAAGCAAATATATTAAAGGAAGTTTGCATGCATTATATTGTATCACCTTTCGGTGATTGGAAATGTTTAAAGCAAGTCTTAAACACCTTCCCTTTGACACTCCCTATCGTCGATCAACGATTGATTGCTGATCATCGATCATTAAAATCTAAGGCACGCTTGAAACAATCATTTGGCATATGGGCGACATGATGGACATTTATGATGATATTTACCACGATTGACAGTTTAAACAGCTATTCGATATTGTAGTTAAGGATGGATATTTCAAAGGATTTCATCCATGGTAATCCTTAACTATATTGTATTTTATGCCAATCAACGTAATTCTATGCATTATCATATTGGCTTGCAAAAACATTTTCTCTGTATCACTGTTTGCAACTGTTTGCGCAGAATTCTTTTGAAACCAAAGAACTAGAGAAAATGGGTAAGAAATCAAAGAAGTCTGCAGTAGCAGCCCCTACAGCAGCAACACATCCAGTCAAAGATCACAGACCAAGCAAGAAAGGATTAATCTCAAATACGATGTGCCTTGTCCTAGGAAACATGAGCTAGGAGAGCATTTACAATCTGATAGAAGACGAAGACCCTAAGGAATTATCAGAGGAAGCCACAGGCGATTCTACTAACAAATCGGAAGGGACTCTTAAAGAATTAGCTTGTTCTTATCTACATACAATAGCAGCATGAGATAAAATCCTGCCATATATGGACGTAGTGAGATAGGTGGTGGAGAAAATTCCAGTCTTGGACAAAACCTTTTGCACAGTTGATGGCAGGATATTTGGCTCATTTTAGCACGAGGATCTCATGAAAATGTACCACTTACCTCGACCTGAGAAGTGATACAACAAGGTGTTCTTGGAGGTGTTCGTAGAGGAGAATGATTCAAAGTCAGCCCTGATAAAGCAATGGAGACATTTTCCCAAAAATCACAAGCACAAGTCATCGGGTAAGTACTTTGTTGACTCGTTGGCTTCCCCTTATTGTTATGTCGGGGCTATGATGTGTAGGATGTGGGGAATAAATGATTTGGCGAAATTCACCATAGAAATGGTACAACTAATGGAAGCTGCAATCAAAATTTATGTAATAGATTGGGCTAATATCTTGTCTGATAAACTAGCTACAACAATTTTAGAGTACAGAACAAATGTGCATAAAACTTCCCAAATTATTCCCCCACTCTATTACAATGCTTATATTTTTTCTCTATAAAACTATCTATTATATTATGTATAGTGGGAAATTTACATCCAAGATGACATTATGCCCAAGGCCAGCAGTGGCGCTGTGGGCTTGGCTTTTACAGAACAAGACATGCCCTCGCAGGGGCCTTACTGCTGTACTAAGACATCCAAAATGAACCATTGAAATACAAACAAAACATCGACTATTCCAAAACCACCCACACAGGGGTACGATAGCTGCCTTGAACCACCCACACAGGGGCACGATATCTACCTTGAATTGCCCATGCAGGGGCACAATAGCTGCCTTGGACCGCCCATGCAGGGGCACAAAAACTGGCTAGAACTGCCCACGTAGGGGCATGAGAACAAAACATAAACATCCCACACTGGGGCATAAGACGAATTGGACCTGGACCAGATAAGACAAAAACATAGCCATAGACATAGTCTGAACCAGAGAGAACCAGAACAAAACCTGAACAGTGCTGGGTGAGGAAGAGATGGTCCAGCTAAGGGCTATTCTGGAGGCTTTTCCTCAACCACTTCGCACCAGCCATATTTCTCCCGTAGAGCTTCCCAATCCTCCTCAGCTTCTTCCTCGGAGGTCGTAGCTTCCTGAGCCATAGGGCTTTTTGGAGCCTGCCCAGGTGCCGCTGCTGGTGTCTGTTCTTCCACCCCCTGGCCTCCCACTGGGGTTTTCTCCATGTTGCTCGCGCCTCCATCTTCATCCTGAGATTCTTAGAGAAAAAGGATTGAAACCTGGGCATTGATGCGGGGCCTGTCTCGCGTGCTGCCAAAAGAGAAGATGGCAGACCCGAATGCGGGTGCAGGGGCTGGCTCCGCCTCAAGATCTCCCGAGTCCAGGAACTGGATGGCCTAAATGGGGGTGGCCTGAATTCCTTTGTGGCAATGGTAGTGGCAGCATTGAACCCGTGGTCGATCGGCTGGAGGGCGAGCTGGCCTTCCTCGAGCTGGACCTCTTCGACGAAACATGGCTGTAGGGGCAGATATGGATGCAGGTGTAGTGATGGCATTGCGCCCCACAGTCCAGAGCCTCCTCTAAATGGTGCCCACACAGCAATCAGAGTTAATCCCGCAAACATTTCCCACAGAACTTGAAAACTGGACAAGGATGTAGCAGACAAACAACTGTGCTCCATGTCTCTGCCGACCTCCCTTAAAATCAACCCAAATCGCCTCAGCTGCAAGTTGCAGACTCTCCATTATGACATAACCTACATTGAATGCCTGCCGCCTCCCCTGAGTTGTAATTCCATGGTGGCAAGGTAAGAATTTAATGCAGAGCTTGGACACGAGGTAGCACATGGCTTCCATGTGGCTCCTTGCTTACAACTGTCTCGTCACCCGCATCCGGGGCTGCTGCATCATTCCGGATCAGGCTGGCACATTCTTGAGCCTGAGCAGTATTAGGAATTATGTTGATGCTGCCAGTGATGAGGGTGTTGGCATTATCTACTCCTATGTTGTCCAGGAGGTCAGCAACCTTATTACCTTCCCTTTTAGTGTGCATGAACGAGATGACTCTGTTAATGCGGAGCAAGTGTTCAATATCCTTCAGCCTATCTTCGAGTCGCCAGCTAGTGGCGATTTTACTTGCTTGGGATCCATTTTGGAAGCACTTTTCCATGTGAATAAGGATCTGGGAGTCTCCTTCCATGACTAGTGGTTGAAGGTTGAGATTCCATGCTAGAGTGAGTCCTTGCCAGAGACCTTCCAGCTCAGCTGAGTTGTTAGTGTCCCAACCTATATTTCCAAAATACATCTGCATGTGAGAGCCATCATGATTTCTTATGATTCCTCCAAAGCCCGTGGTGCTCGGATTGCCCTTAGAGGCACCATCGAAGTTGAGCTTATAGGAGTGCTCTGGGGGAGCCTTCGACTTGCTATTGTTGATGCTGCTGCTTTTGGCCCAGTCATTCTTCTGAAGAGCCTGCGGTAGAACCAATTGCCAGTTGTTTAGGATATTTTCCTCATTTCCTTGTGATGGCAGATCCTCCTATGACCATGTTCAGAGCATCAGTGTCTCTTGAAGATTCGTGCATAGCCTTTTCCATATGTCCTCTCTTTGGGAGCATTGATTTTTAAAGATTCGTTTATTTCTTTCTTTCCAGATACTCCAAAGGATTAGTCCCGGGAGGATGTTCCATAAACGATTTAGGAGCTCGCTTTTGTAGGGTCTTTGGGGCCATTGTCTTAAAGAATTGATTATGTCATTCTCCTTCCTGCATTGTCTTTGGCATCTGAAGCTCGCTTTTTCCCATAGATGAATTGCGAGGGGACAAGCATCCAAGAGGTGTTGGAGGGTTTCCTCATTGTGCATGCAATTATGGCAATAGGATGGGCCCTGGAAATTTCTTCTTCTTAGTTTGTCCCAAGTGAGTATTCTTTTGTGTCCTACTAACCATAAGAAGTGTGAGACTTTGGGCTAGGAGTCTAGTTCCCATAATTTGCTCCAGATGGTGTCAGAAGGAGCATTGCTGTTGTGTAGTATCTTATACGCTTCTGAAGGGGAGTAGGTGCCTTTTGGCTGGTATCCCCATCGAAGGATGTCATTGCCTTCATTGTATCTGATGTTTCTTTTCCTCAGCTCCATCTCCAACTGCACAGCATCTTGAAGGTCAGTGTTGTGGATTAGCTGATTACCCTATTTCCATTGCCTGAAGCCGTGCTCCTCCTCCTGTAGCCAGTACTGTTGGACCTGTTCCTGCTGCTGCTCCTGCCTAATGGGAGCAAGATCAGGGAACAATATACCGTTGAGTTTTGGTATTTGATTCCAAGCATCTGTCCAGAAACGTGTCGTCCTTCCATTCCTCACTTCCCAGAAATTGTGCCATTGTATTAGTTGATAGTGTTGTTTGGTAGCATTCCACATTAACGATCCCTTGTCGGTGGGAGTGAACCTAATGAGGTCCTCCTGAGGTCTGTTGTTAGCATATTTGGCTGTCCAAAGTTTGGCCTAGGGCTTGTCTAGATTGGTAACCCATTGCCACCAGATTTTTGCCCCCATGATGGTATTGCTATGCTCAGGGTCTCTTAGACCGATCCCCCCTTTGTCTTTGGGTGTGCAAACAATGGCCCACTTTACCAAGGCCCATTTACGATTGGTTATCGTGCTGCCCCACAGGAAGCTACGCTGAAGGTTTCTTATTTTTTTAAGAACCCATTTCGGTGCTGCTAGGCTGGAGAACATATAGAGCGGCATAGCCTGAAGAACGCATTTGATGAGCACAACTCGACTGAAAAGATTTAAGGTTCTATGAGTCCACAGGTTAAGACGAGATTCGAGATTTTCAAGAAGAGATTGCCAAGTAGAGTGCTTTATGACTGAGGCAGTGAGCGGAGCTCCTAGATACTTGGAGGGGAGGGATGCGGAGGGGAATCCTAAAGTGCGGGTAACCGCTGTCTTGATCAAGGGTGGAGTGTGGAAGAAGAAAATCTGAGACTTAGAGCAGTTAACATTGGTACCAGAAGCTTCTAAGAAATCATTGAGTAGGGCTTTGAAGCGCGAGGCTTCCTGGACTGAGGGATATCTGAAGAGCATAGTGTCGTAAACAAACTGCTGGTGGGGGTTGGCAGGGGTATTATGAACCGAAAGACCTTTGAGCTGATGAGAGAGGAGCACATTTTTTATGTGACGCCCTAGACCCTCAGCCATAAGGACAAAGAGGAAGGGGGAAAGAGGGTCACCTTACCGGATCCCTCTAGACGGCTTAAAGGGCCGGGAGGGGATACCATTGATAAGAATGGAGAATTGAGTTGAGGTGATAAGACTCATAATCCATCGAACCCACATTGAGCAAAAACCAAAGGCTGTGAGCATGTGTTGAATGTAAGTCCATCTTAGTTTATCAAAAGCCTTAGAGAGGTCCAGTTTAAGGAGCATACCTGCCTGCTTTGTGGTTTTGAGGGAGTGAATTATCTCGTGCGTGAGAAGGATTCCATCCAAGATTTTCTGCCCTTCCACGTAGCCTGACTGTTCCGGAGATATGAGCATGGGCAAGAGGGGATTGAGACGGTTCACAATCACTTTAGAAATAACTTTGTAGACGATGTTGCAAAGAGCTATCGGCCTATACTTGTCAGGGGTGATAGAATCTTCCTCTTTTGGGATGAGCGCTATGAAATTTGTGTTTAGAGATGGGAGCAGCCAATGGAGGTTTCTTGATTCTTCTACAATTTTCTAGACCTCGTGCTTTAACAGTTCCCAGAAGGTGTGGAAGAAAGTTGTGGTGAAACCGTCTGGCCCATGGGCCTTACCTTCCTTTAGTTGAGACATAGCATCGTCTACCTCTTGCATCAGAATGGGGCGAAGGAGAAGTTCATTATTCTCTTCCGTGATAATATTTGGCACATTGTTGGTTATTCTTACAATTGTCGGGCGCCTATCTCCTTCAGGCTCGGTGTGGACTTGAGAAAAGTGCTTGAGAAATTCCTTCTCAATTTCCTCGTGTTTTTCTATTTTGGCGCCTCCCTGAGTTTGAATGAAGGGGATGCTGTTGTGCATTCTTCGTTGAACAGTGGTTCTGTGGAAGAATTTGGTGTTTCGTTCACCTTCTCTCAGCCATCTTATTCTGGATTTTTGTTTCTAGTATATTTCCTCCTGTTTCCGCCTTTCCTCCAATTTGCTGTGGATGCTGCGTTCCTGTTCCAGCGTTTCTTCAGTGTGCCCCTCTGTTGTTATCTTTTGTTGAAGAGCCGACAATTCCTTGCTTAGTTCTTGTTGTGCAGTGAATATGTCACCAAAGGTCTCCCTATTCCACTGTTTTAGTTGGCCTTTTAAAAACCTGAGTTTTTGTTGAAGCTGAAACATCTTAGATCCTTCAGGCAGGGTGAAGGTTGTCCAGATATTTTTGACCATGTCCTTGAATGAAGGATGCGTGAGCCAAAACTCTTCAAAGCGGAATGGTCTTCTAGTGGGATTGCCTGGTCTTTTCCATTGAATGGAAATCGGCCAGTGATCCGAGCAAGTATGGGGAAGGATTGTTGCTAAGAAGTCTCCTCCCAGGTGAACCACATTATCTGATAAGAGGAAGTGATCTAATTTGGAGGCAATTTGATGCTTGCCAGCTCTGTGGTTGCTCCAGGTGAAAGTTCCATTGCCAAAAGCCATATCTATGAGAGAGGTATTCTGAATAAATTCCTTAAAGTGGGAGCTTTCAGGATCCATTCTGTTACGCCCGCCAATCTTCTCCTCTAGCTTGGTGATCATATTAAAATCCCCACATATTATCCAGAGTGTGTGCCTTCTGTTATTGTTCAGGACCTCTATAGTATCAAGAAGGGCAGTTTTACTTCCTGAATCCTGAGGGAAGTAAACATTTGAGAGATTTCCATGGATTTTCGTACCAAGGATGTGAAAATCTGCCTAGATGAAATGATGGGAGGCATGCAGATCTGATATAGCTATTGCCTATGTGTTCCAAGCAAAAGCCAGCCCTCCCAAAGCTCCCAAGGCATCCACTGCTGCCGATCGACAACCTGGCTAGGCCTTGGAGAGAATGCTGTCTAAAGTTGAGCTGCTACATTTGGTTTCTTGCAGAAAGAACATTTGAGGTCTTTCCATCTTAATCATGTTTTTTAACATTCTAAGTTTGCCGGGGCTGTTGAGCCCTCTAACATTCCATGATACTAGCTTCATAGTTAACTATTGATGGAGGGTTTTTAGTACTTTGTCAGTTTAGCATACCTGCCCGAGTCTACCAGTATCTTTCCTATCTCAATCGTTCTCTGGAGATCCATTTTTCTTCCTCTTTTCTTGGAATCTTTTGGGAGTTGATAGCCATCCCAATGGCTGCCAGGTTGTATGCCTAGTTTCTGCTGGTGGAAGGCCCTGGAAATAACCACCTCCAGCTTATTGAGTTGAGCCTCTGGGATGCTGTCGTAGGCCTTCTTATTGCAGGCCAGCTCTAGCTCTATGATGTCTAGGCCATTCATATCTATGCTCTCGGGTTCTTCTTCCATTCGTTGCACTTGATTGTCTCCATCTAGATTTGGCTCTGAGCTTTGTTGGGGATCTAGTTTTCCATCAATATCCATATCCTTGCCTTTTCCTTCCAGCTCTGTGAGTCCATCCAAATGGATAGCCGGATTGCTGGGGGGGTGGGATGTTTGGATGAGGAGGAAAAGGGAGGTGGTGGGGTGGATGAGGTGGGGGGAGCAGAGGCGTCTACAGAGTGCGAGGGATGGTCTTCAGAGGTTCTCGATAGGATTGCAAAACTATTCTTTGTGGATGGTCCTTGGTTATTTGTTTGCTGAGGCTTGGTACTGTTGCTGGGCTTCTTGTGAGCAGGCTTTCTGCTAGGGGCCTTTGTGAAGCCGTCCTGGGCAGGTGCTTCAGAGGAAACAGGGGAAGCAGTTTTGACATTTAGCGGGCAGTCCCGGAAAAGATGCCCTAGAGCATGGCATTTTCTACACCGGAAGGGGACGTGCTCGTAGTCCAGAGGCTGAATCCATTCTTCATCCTGGTGAAAAAGACATCGATTATGGCAAAGCTTCATTCAGTCGTATAAAGTCGCATATGCGAGCATAGGATATGTGTATGCATTTTTTTGTTTCTTTGGCAGCCCTGATGTATTCCCCTATTCCATTCCCTATATCTTTGAGGATGTCCTCATCCCAATACTCATCTGGAAGCGAGTACAGCCTGATCCACACTGGCGCCCATGTGAGATCTTCCTTTTCCGGGTTGAATCTTGTAATCCAATCCCTCAGGTACAGACTTGCAGAGTTGAAAAAATAGGGTCCCTCTCACAGGATTCTGTATTTGTCCTCCAGACAGAAGAAGATCGCAGTGAAGAAGCCTTTCGGCCCGTGCTGCAAGGTTACATCTCCTTTTGGCTTCCATTTCGCTGCTATCCATCCGTATAGAGCCCTCTCTCTCGGCCAAAACCCTATGAACTTCCCGATAAGGGCATGATCCCTCATGTATTCAATTCTCTTGTCTATTTTGTGCCCTGGCAGCTCTATTCTAGGACGCTCCTTGGCTATGGGTCTGCATGTTGCAGAAGTAACTTTCAGGGTTTCCCCCTGATTCTCCCCAATGTCTTGTGCGGCATTGTTTTTATCCTCTCGCCCTTCTGTCTTTTTGCTCCCGTGCTGATGCATTTTGTCTTGGTTCATTATTCCCTTGTCTATAGATTCAAACACCAGATCTTGTTCAGGTTCGTGTAGCGATTTTTTTGCACCTGGGGAGGGCTCTGACGCCCCCCCTGTGAGGAGTTCATTGCGTTCCTGAGAACCCTGCCGCACTGATGCACGACCGGGCCCTTGGTTCAGCGTCTGAAGCGGCTCAGAGAAGCCCAGACTGCGCCGTGACAGAGAGCCCTAATCGCCGTTGCAGAGAACCCTAATCGCCGTCCTCTCCTATTAATCCATTGGTTAATCTATGTTGCACTGCAAGTATTTTTCCAATAGATCTCACAAATCTTCCCCTTTTGCTGGTGCATCCTTTGTGCTGTTGGTTGCAGTTGCTTATCTCAAGTGTGTGTGCCTCCTGCTATTGAATTTGGGGTACCCATTGCTTGTTTGTATTTTCTGTGATTGTATTTGGGGTCTGCATTTCTTATTTACTCTGCAGATGTTGTTGGGGGCTATGTTGGGGATAAATTGTCTTTGAATGTACATTGCCACTGGTAGTATGGTTTGTATTTTCTGTGCATGTGGCTTGCAGTCTTTACATCATATGCCGTTTATAATAATCTTATATTTGCATTGGAGATTTATAATGTAATCGAGAATCTTACCATTTGTTGCTCAATGCTCCCTAGTTCCTCTTATATCAGATTTACAAATGCCTTCTATTAACTGGAGCTTATTTTCTTGGTGTTAGAATCTTAAATTGCCGAATGTTCTAGGACATTTCAAAAGAATTTTGAGGGAGTTGTTTCAGCTGAGATTCTAGGTATGATTTTTTACTTCTTGTTTGATGTATATGCTGCACTGATCAGGAATTGAGATGCCATCTTCCATGCTAGATCTAATCTTTTATGTCGCAACGAAACAAAATTTATGTTTTTTGTAAATATATCCAACGGTGGAAAGAGGTTGGCACTCTTTTTGTCTGATTTCTGCTTGGATAGAATATGCTTAACTCTGTCAGATGTCTTCCTTACAATAAATACTGTGATTTCTACCATATTCAGGTTCTTAACTGTTACAACATTTTTATGCAACATTCCCGTATGTTAATGTTTTTTCTGTATCTTTGGGTGTGGGGCCAGGCAACTGAAATCTTGTGTTCTGGTTCTCACTTCCATGAAAATGACTAATTACTGATTGCATATTGTGGCTTGCCGTAGTTTCAAATCTCAATTTTATTCCATGAGAACATTCTAGGCATAAGTATTATGCTCTTATCTATCTACAAATACCTATAACAGCATAGGGAATGCTGTTGATCAACTTAACCTTTCAGCAATACAATGGATTATGTCTGTTCCCTGTACACTTCCTTCCTGGCACTTACATAAAAGAACTATTTAAAATATATATGAGTCAAATACTTTGTTGTTTATGTCATATGTGTGAAACTTTGCCCATGGGAGTTTGGCCTAGCAGCAAAAAGCAGCAAGGTCATCAGGCTTGTATTGATATGCAGACCTAAGTTTGAAACTCCACGAGTAGGTGCAGATAAGACTCTGCAAATCTTGGCTAACTTTGACAGTATAGATACACCCTTCTTAGCATGGAAGCTAAGCGAAAAGGGTTCGATAAGACATTTATCAAAAGAAGAAATTATATGTGCAACTCTTGCCCTATGTAAATTGCCAGTAGATGTCTATTGTTTACATATATTTAGTGTTCTTGGTCCTTCTGGTGCTTGTATCTAGTATCCAATTACAAACTTGTTCCAGTAATTCTTCATTAGAGATGAATCTGTATTCTATTCTGGCTTCTCTTTCAGCATTCTCAATTTCTTGCTAGTTTCCAGGAGTTGTATTGTTTTGGCAGATCCTGGCAATGCTCTCAGTGACGATCTGAGCCCTACAAGTGGAAGGTCTGGCCCCATAGTGACAACCTCTCTTGTGTTGAGCTCCTCTGCCTCTAGATATGAGTCTTGACTGATAACATCACAGATGTCTGAGGACAGAGGAGAAAGGGGGGCCCTTCAACCAGTAAGAAGAGGGAAGCAAAGTGAGAGGACAAACTGAGTTGAAAGAATTTAAGAAGCCACAGTATAAATCGATAACACAATCCCAAATGTTCCAATCTAGAACGTTGACCAAACCCAATATAGCACATTAGGTTTGAAGGACGCTGAGAAGTTGGATGAATAGATGAATAAAGAACACCCTGATTCTGCTAGCTGAGGAGAGGGGTAATGGATATTGGGAAAGACAGAGGAATAAGCATAAATTGATTATTGTAGAACGGATTCGAGTAGAAGGAATAGAGTAGAGCTCCAAGTACAAGAACAGACCAGAGGCTCAGAACTCCATGCAAGCTGAGAGGCCAACCTATGCTAAGAAGACTAAAAAGGAGAAAACCAGACAGCAGTGGCCTGAAAAGAGAAAAAAGCCCAGAAAAGTAGATAGAAAATAAGCATAGATCTTCAAAAGCGAGGGAGTAAACCCTAAAAATCCCTGAAAGGAAAGGGATATAACTGATTGTAGCATTATCTAAAACTGATGAAACAGACCACTGCAAGGAAACAAGAACTAAAAAGGAAAGGGCACCTGGTATAAAAGTAGACCTATCACTGGAAACATGACGAGGTGTAGGAGTCCTGCCTCCTCACTCTCCCAAGCAGCTACTATATGTGATGTAGCTTCACCAAAACCACCATCTTGCCATGTAACATGCCGAGCTTTTGCCATGATATGCTTGTACCTCGGTCCTCTACATCCTGTTAACTTACCAGCCTCTCCGGATTCTCCGAATCCCCTTCTCTCCCCTTTCACCAACATTGTTTGCTTGGGTTAATTGCTCTGGTTATGGCAGCAGAATGTGGAAGGTGATGCATCTTGGGTAAGTGCCAACTGGAGTGAACCATCAACTCCATATTGCGTATGGCTTGACAGACCATTTAACACAATCAATCATGTTCTGGAGCACCTATCATGGGGGAATGAATGCCCTGCTGAGCCATCTCCGAACAATAGGATTTGAGAGGTTGTTGGTGGAGTTTTAAACATGGAGAATCTAAGTGCCTGTGTCCCATTGATCCACCTTCATTAGCTATTTTGTCTGCTAATTGATTGCCTTTCCTTCTTACATGTTAAGTGGTTACCAATGGAATTTTTCCAATCCTCCTTCCAGACGCAAACATTTGGAGACTTTTAATGGAGAGGTACCATTGAGAATTTTCCTGATCATGCCAATTATGAGAAGAGAATCACCTTTAACAGTTAAAATGTTGTAGCCATTTCTAAGAGAAATTATAAATCCCTGCTTTAGAGCAAATAGTTCTGCTGAGTTTTTGGTACCGTGACCTATAGGATCTGCATGGTCGTGTACAATAGGTCCTTCGCATTCCCTGAAAACCCCCCCATAGCTGGTTGGTCCTGGATTTCCTTTGGAAGTCCCATCAAAGTTAAGTTTAAGAGAACCAGACACAAGGGGACTCCAAATATCTGGGCTTTGAGTTCTGGATTGGAGAGGTTGAAGTGGATTGAGGCTATCTGATTGAACAATGCGTAGAGAGTTATGATGACCACATCCTGCTTGTTACACTTCCAGTCTCGAGAGGAACATTTGTTGGATAAAATCGTTTCTTTGATGCCAAACTAATCCATTAGGGGCTTGTTGTCTTTGAATATTCTTCTTTTCCTTTTTTCCATGTTTCCAATAGAATAAAACCTAGCAGCAATTGCCATGATCTGTTTATGATAACTTGTTTAAAGGCAGAGTTTGTCCAATTTGTTGTTGTATCTATGACATCATTTCTGACCCTGTATGATTGTCAAAAGATGGTTACTCCTTTATCTCAAAGGCCAGAAACAAAGGAGCAGGAATCAAGAATATGGTCGAATTTTTCTTTTGCTTGATTGCATAGATGACAAATCGAAGGACCAATGAATCCCCTTATTTGAAGTCTGTCCCAAGTTAATGTTTTCCGGTGTGCTACCTGCCATAAAAATATGGCAACTTTTGGCCAAAGTTTGAAGTTCCAAATCTTGTTCCATATCATATTCTCTAGAAGCTGGGCGTAGCCAATTGATAGATTGTAGGCTTCTTTTAGAGTGTAACTGCCTGATTGTTTGTATCTCCATCTTAACTTGTCCAGACCTATTTGGACTTTAATTTTCCTTTGTTGGAAATTATTCCATAGATTGTTAATGACTTCTATACTGTATTGGTGAGATCAATGTTTTTTCAGAATCCAGTTTATTTATTGTTGCGAGTTTGAGTGGCGTTGCCAACAATCAACTACCTTACCTTTGCCTTGTTGAGTGAATCCATTTCTTAGTTCTTGAAAAAGATTATCTTCCTGGAGCTTAGGCATTTAATTCCAAGCTTCTTCCAAGAAGTAAACATTGTTGCCTTCTCAGACCTCCCAAAAATTTTGATCTTGGATGAGAGAGTGGTTTTTCGGAGCCTCATTCCATATTTGTGATCCTTGTATTTCTCCTTCTAGTCTGATTAGGTTGCATTCTTCTATATTTTGGGGATATTTTTTTTTCCATTGTTTGCTCCATGGTTGTTAATTTTAGGTATGTTCTATGCTTAGAGAAATCTATTTCAATTTCCACAGTTAGCTCCATATCTTTTCCAGATTAGCAATCACATCAGCATTAAAGTAAATTGCAGATAGAACATAAACATAAATCGCAGAAGACAAGCCAAGACAAGAGGACACAAGATGTGGCGCTAGCCAAGGAAAAACCCCAATGTGGGGAAACCCTTGATCAATTCTTCTTATACGTTCTACAATAGTTCAGCAGAGAGAGAGAGATAGTATGTTTACAGCAGAAGTCAGCACTTTGACTTATCTAGATAAGAGCATAGATCATCTCTAAGAAGATGATACATGAGATGAGTTGAAGACATGTTGCTTCAACTGATTCTCCAAGGTGACTCCTTCACCTATCGTTGAGCTGCATTTCGTCATCATGCTGCACCTCACCGCGCTGCACCATGTTGCACCCATCATCACTATGCTGCATCTCATCACGCTTCATTAATCATGACTGTACCCATCACTGTACTGCATTATGTGCCATTGTTGTACCATGTTGCCATCCTGACCTATGTGTTGGTTGCACCTTGCTTGCTTGTTGTCCCTAGCATGCTTGTTGTCCTTAGAATGCTTGTTGTTGCATGCTAGTTGTCCCTTGCATGCTAGCTGTAACATTGCATGCTTGGTATATTTGCTCCTAAGTGCCATACAACTGTCTGAATGTTAGTTAGTTGTCCCTTGCATGCTGCTCTCCTTCGGAGACAGATGCTTCGGCTGTTCCGGCAGTTCCTGGCGGTTCTGGCTGTTCCCGGTAGTTTCGGCAGTTTCGGCTATTCCCGACAGTTCCAGCAGTTCACGACAGTTCTGGCTTTTCTGCCTTTTCCAGCACTTTCGACTTTTCCGGCAGTTTCGGCTTTTCTTGCAGTTCCATCTTTTTTGGCTTTTCCGGTAGATCCAGATTTTCCAACAATTTTGGATTTTCCAGTAGTTCCGGCTTTTTCGGCAGTTCTGGCTTTTCCGGCAGTTTCGGCTTTCTGCCCTCTGGATCAAGGCAGTGTTATCCCTTAGGATCTCTCCTCCTACTGAAACCCAAAGACAAGTAGAGAGAGGAAGATATCCCAAGTGTGTGTTGAAATTACTTGAAGGCCACCTCTATTTATACTAAAACGTTGAGCACATGTGGGGTTTATTTGGTTGCTGGGTTTATTTGGTTGCTGGCTGACCTTGACGAATTGTCTTATAACACAAATAAATTCATAACTCCATGAATACTTATCGAAATTGGATGATCTTTAAGGGATCCAAGAAAAATATCAGCTGCCATAAATAAGATGACCCACATGGAGTTTGGCCCTAGTTGCCAATTTTAACACTCCCTCTCAACTAGGGAGAACTCCATCCGTTGATCATATATCCGACTGTACTATCTCTGCCATTAGTGCCCTGCACTGCTATGCTCTACTCTGATCTACTAAGCTCTGCTCTACTGAGCTTTGCTTTGCTATGCTCTGCTAAACCATGAAGAAGAAGAATTGATCGAGAATGTCTCATACCATTCTCTACTGACCCGAAGTCAGTTTCATCTAAAGGGAGTGTGTCACATCACTCTTACTGACCCGAAGTCAGTTTTATTGATCCCAGATCAATATCACAAGAGAGTGTTTCAAACCACTCATACTGATCCCAGATCAGTTTCATTGGTCTCAGATCAATGGATGTCATCCTAGCATAGGGAGTACGGTAGATACGACGATGCGTCCATTGATAGAACTACTATGGTCCCTATCCTCATTTCCCTTCTCAGATTAAGATGAGAAGGTACTTCCCATAGAGTCCCGACTGCATGGGTAGGATGCCTCCGACGAAAGGAACTAATCATCTTGTCCATGAGAAGATCATCCTGTCCAATGGATGCCACTGAGAACTAAATCATCCCGCCTACGGGAGAATAAACATTTGTTCCCACAGTTGCCACAGGAGAACTAATCATCCCGACCCACAAGGAGAACTAATCATCCTGTTCCACAGTTGCCAGGGAGAAACTAAATCATCCTGGCCCATAGGAAAACTAATCATCCTGGCCCACAAAGAATTAATCATCCCTGTCCACATTGCCATGGGAGAACTAATCACCGACACCACAGAGAAAACTAATCATCATGTTCCACCACAGTTGCATAAGGGTATCACAGGGAAGGTTGAACCTGTCACCTGTACATAGTGCACCACCAGGGGGAGGGTAGTCACCCTATGGTCTTATCGTTGCTCCAGTAATACGCCAAGCCCCTAAGCCCTGAGACTCAATGCCATGCAACATGCAGGACCCTTATAAGAAGGTCTCTCAACGACTCCAAGTCATTCGGGAAAGTCACAGATTTGACCTTTCCCCGGGGTTTTGACAAAATGTCTGCGACCTGTACATCAATCTCAATGTGATGGAGCCTCCTAGCTCATCGACTTACCATATCCCAGATAAGGCAGTATCTGATGTCTATCTACTGGAGCAATCATCGAATATGGGATTCCTCAATAATCGAATCCCACCTCTGGTTGTCACATAGAATCACAGTGGTATTCATCATGTGTACAAACAACTCACTTAAGAGCTTTTGCAACCATGCAACTTCACACGAGATCATACTCGTAGCTATGTATTCGGTCTTGGTGGTGCTTATAGCAATCGACTTCTGTTTCTTGCTCATCTGTGATATCGAAGCAGAATCCAAAGAGAACCAGCACTGAGGAGTGCTCTAGTGATTCTCTCCACTGCCTACCCAGTCAGCATTCGAATAATCATGCAGTTTCATATTTCCGGCAGTGTATCTCAATCCATGAGAGATTGTGCCCCGAAGACATCTCAGAAGATTCTTGGCACCAATCTAGTGAG
>APFE031412170.1:0-15654 GCA_000404065.3 Pinus taeda
ACGGGTTGTCTTGGGTCACCCCGCCTTGGCTTTGTCCTTTGGTCTTCTGATTCGCAGATCTAAAGTCTCGCTTCTTCTATTTGAACTTTTGCTTGATTTTGACAGCGTATCGGTACGTCGTGCCGAGCGAGGAGATGTTCAGGAACTCCATCTCTTCTTGGATGTATCTGTGTAGGCAGCTATGGTATTTGAGTACCAAATGCAGCTCACAATCTTTGATACCCAACTGTGTGTGAAGGGTATGAAAAATGTTGGTGAACACTGGCACATCTTGGTCTCGCCCCTGCCGCAGTGTGGTCCATCTGATGTATTTGTCCTCATAGCTTTTGACAAGGTAATACTGCTCCTTGATAGCATCTTGGAATGAATCCCAAGTGGGTGCGGCTGAAAATAATGAGCCTGTAGTTTCATCCTTCTACTCGCAGTAGGTTTCCCACCACTCCTTGACGTGGGGGGCTACTTTGAGAAGAACGAAAACAATCTTTTCCCGACTCGAAAATTCATGAACAGAAAAATAACCCTCTAGCAGATTTAACCATTTATCTACGGCATCTGTGTCTATTTGACCCTCAAATATGGGGATTTCAAAATTAACTTGTACCTTAAAGGGCGTGGCATTTCCAGAGTAGCTTTTGGAAGCCGATGCGTCACTTCTGGGTAGCCGCTGAAGGATCTGTGAAAAGCTATTCATCATCACATTCCTTTGCCGCTCGAGGGCTTCTTCGAGCAAGATTTTGGTAAGATCTCCTGCCCCCTCATCTTTCTTCTCATCCGCCATGGGAGGCCGTCGGGATTTGCAAGGCTGGTCTTGCAAAGGTTCGACCAGTTCAAGCCCTAACTCCTTATATCCCGACCTCATTGGGGACATGTAAAGAAAAACAGAGAAAAAGCAGACCGCTCTGATACCACTGATCCAGATTCAAACAGGAACTCAACAAATTACAGAGATAACCATAAACACAGAGATGCAACGGCAATAATACTTAATTTCATTAATGTAAAATACTGAAATATGCTTACAAACAGAAATGGAAATAAACCAGCTAGGGCGATGGTATCTTATCTTTGAGAAGAGATGTGGCGGCTACATGCCGCTGAACTGTGTTACAATGAGGCTCGAAGGCCTATTTATTGTTGAGAGACAATGGAAAACCCTAAACATCCAAAAACATAACCCTAGAAGATGAAACGCCAAACTGTGGGCCCCGTTTGGGTAAATTGGAACATCAACTTCTCGGGGTCATAACTTTGGCATACGATCTCCATTTGACGCGCACAATATCTCGTTAGAAATATCTATACGAGAACTTTGGGAAGAGAAACATCAATCGATGGACCCATGTTGCTCCCAGTTTTCCCAACGAAAACGTTGTTTAGGGCCTCAAAATGGCTCCGGAAGTTTAGGACCTGAAAAAATGCTAAAAATAGTAAATTGTCCTACAATTAAGGAAACTAAAAAGCTGAAAGAAACAATGGTGGGGGTCCAAGTGGACTTAGCGGGTAGCCACCAATATCCACCTATATCAATTTCATCCTTATCAACCCAAAAAACCTAAAATTTTCATCTTGAATCTCTAGATAATAAGTATTTTCTATATTCAAGCTTCTGTGATCCATAATGAATCAAGCAAAGTCTTTCGGTGGAAATCACATAAGAGAAATTTTTGGCTGATGCATTTCGAACCAACAAGTGTGGTTCATCATTTGGTCCTGATGATGAACCCCACTTGTTGGTTCGAAATGCATTGGCCAAACATTTCTCTTATGTGATTTCTACCGAAAGACTTTGCTTAATAAGTATTTTCTTTATTGTAATTACGGTTATTGTCAGTCTTTGATAGTTTGTTTTTGATTAGTAGATTTACTAGTATCTTTGATTGATAGGATACCATTTGTAGTCCTTTTATGATAAATGGTAGTTTCTCGACTTTGAAAAGTTGGGCTACATTTTATTTTTTATGTGACTGATAAAAGGCTCTTCTAATTCACAAAAAAAAACTAACATATGATCTTCTATACATGTAGTTTTGGGTTTATTGGGAGCATTTTTTTCTAGTATCTTGGGATTTACTATTTAATTAATCATTATTATTAGTCTTGAGTTTGACATATTCAATTTTTATTGTGTTTTTTTTTTTTTAACTTATTTTTAATGTATGATATGATTATTATATTGTTTAAGCTCTATTTGATGTATTTAATGTTTATTGTGTTGTTTTAGACATTTGTAATTATAGTAAATATTTTTTATTTTTTATTTTGTCTCAATCTACCACAAGGGAAATCAAATATATTGACCATCTATGGAGGAGAAAGTCTAACCAGAATAAAACCAATTGTTGTAATTATACAAGCCTATCAACTATTGAACTAAAATATGTGTTATTGTAATACATACTAGAGAATTATGAGTCTGAGGAAGTCACTAAAGCAAGATCCTTGGTGTTGGACCCTGGAGGAGTTGGAGGCTTTGCATCACACTAGAGATGGCTCTTCAAGTGGGCTATCCTGGCATCCATGCTCTCCAGGCATGAATTTTGGTAATGTTGGGCACACATGATATCATTCAAAGCATAGATAATGTCATTTCGCTCCTCATATTTCTCCTTTAGGAACCTGACCAAGAGAGTTTTCATATGCCAATGTAGGGTAACGGAGTTAAGGTATTTTTATTGTTTTCGTCTTCCCCTGGTGTGACCAGGGTTAGGAACCTAATGGGATACCTCCTCAAGCATTTTAGAATCTAAGAAAGCTTGATGGTCCTTAGCGAAGAGGGACTCAAGATGGTCAATCTCATCATGAATATCACGAGGTATAGATGAATGGTATATGGTCGCAACCTTCTATGCCCGGGATTAGGCATGAGTTCTACCTTGGGAACCATTTCCACCTCCCCCTCGATGACTACACATGTGTTTCCAAGGCACGATGCACGAGAGATGGCAACACCACTTATAGGGGTCAAGTCTCAACACACCAAAGGAGGAGTTACAAAGATAGAGGATGCTAAGAGAAAGACATAAATGAGAATTGAAGGGAGGCTTGAACAAAAAATACCATCACATAGTATAAGAATAGAGAAATGGGGCGGGGGGGGGGGGGGGGGACAAATATAAATCCTTTGGGAAAGGCAAGACTTTAAGCAATTGCTAACACACTATAGGCCATAAAGCCAAATGTTGGAAAATATTGTACACCAACCTTGACTGAAACCAATAAATTCAAGGCCAAAAGAGATGTGAACAAAGCTAAGAGTCACATGAAGTACCCCAATGGAAGTGTCCCACGTTGTACAAAACTTTGAATGGTGTAGGATTAAAGATGGTGAAGCGACTGCTACATCAAAAACACCAACTCCGAAGGAAATCACAACATCCAATGAGAAGTCTCATCAACATAGCTAGAATTGCTCATTAATTCACCATATCGCTCTCTCTAAGAGCACCAAGCTGTCCATAACCCATAAACTAGTCGAAGGTCCAAACAGAACTAGACCACTCAACACCATTGTCTAGCACAGATAGACACACTTCAGAGAAAAGCAAAAAAGAAGTCTCAGAGATTACATCTAATTTTCCTTGCACAAGCCCCTTGATGTTGGAAGATCTAGAAGAAATGTCATATGTGGTGGGGGAGGGACCGTATTAAACAATAAAATTTGTAGAGGGAAAGCTCCGCAAACGAAGCTGAGACTTGATTGAATGCTTTCCATCTTCATAAATTAAGTGAGGAATGTTCGCATGCTTGTGCATGTGGGGGGGGGGGGGGTTGTCGGGGGGGTTGTCCATACCACTCCCCTCTTAAATGTCTTTTAGTTGGCAGGGTGGCGAGCTCAAACCCAACCTTCTACATACTCTTGATAGCCATCCCAATCGGGGGGTGATTATAGTAAGTGTTATTATATTGTTTTAGATATTTATACTTATAGCAAGTGTTATCCAAGCATGGTATTTTGAAATCACCAGATTTAAGAAGTACATTTCAATTTCAATCTAAAATATTTAATAGGGATTTTTAAATTGAGTGTTGCTTAGACCCCTGATAGATTTTTTTGACTAAAATTTTAGCACAACTTCCATAGATAATAACATTATATTTATGGAAGATTCGATGATAATTTTTCTTAATTTAGAAAAGTTGGCATAAAAACCAAGAGATGCAATCCTCAAAATTCTATTTGAATATTAAAAACTACCAAATACAATAAGTTGTGGTAATAAATTTTGATTTTCAATTCCAAAATAAGAGACATTTGATATTATGGAAAAAAACAAACCTAATAATGTTATTGGTTAACATTTCAGCGAAATTCTTAGGGGAAACAACTGCGAGTTGGGGGGGTGGGGTGTGGGAGGGTGGGGTGGACGGGGTGGGCATATGGAGGTGGGATGGACGAGGTGGGGGGGGGGGGCATATTCTTGCTTGGATAAATCTAGAGCAATAATTTAGCAGGAGCCTTAGTCATATGACAAACAATTGGGTAGAAGCATATGCCCTACTCCAAGGATTGCCATTGACACATCATTACAGCATATGAAAGTTATTAGTATTTGGGAATTCCACAATTATCATTTGGTATATGATTCATGGTACAACCCCAAAGCATTGAAAAATGTTTAACTAAGTTCGGCCTTCATAAATATGAAATGTACTTTTGATCCTTGAATATTGTAAAATGAAAGAAAAAATATTATTACTATTTTAGAGCATGGGTTTCATGCTCAAGGTCTTTTATTTTAGAGGTCAAGCACCCATTGAGTGCTTCTAAGGTTTATCCTAGGTCAAGAATTCAAAAGAGTCGTTCTCATAAGTTGAAGACCCCATCGAGCACATTGTAACTTGTAAAAAGAATTATTTTTGTGTTTAAAAGTGTCAAAATATCCTTCAAGGCCAAGTCAGTCTGCCAGCTAAGAAGTTAGCCTATTTTGAGGAGCCTCGTCTGCCTTAGAAGCCTATATAAAGGAGGGAAATCGACCTCCTTTGGACACACATTCATCTCTCGTCATATAAGCAAAGAAGAAGAAGAAGGAGGAGGTTAGCAAAGGAGGAGAAGGACGAAAGAAGAAGTGTTTTGAGTTATTTCTCTCTCTCTATATATCTCACACGTGTGAAGAAGGAAGGCTAGGGTTTACTACTTCAAGGTAGAAATTCTCAAGTTGTTGGAAGAGGAGTGTAATAGGTCACCAATTAGCTCTAGAAAAGGAAGCAAACCATGCGAAGTTGTTGGAAGGCCTTGGAAGGCTAAATTTCGCTCACATGTGTGGACGCAGTAGCAATTGCAGGGGCTAAAAGTTTCAGACCTGCAATAGAGGCTGAAATTTTGAAGTTGGGGGTCGAAGTTGTGCTGCTAGAAGAGATTTGACTGTGTTTGACTTGGAAAAAGGAAGCACATCATCAAGAAGGTTGAACTTAGCCTTGAAAGGATATTGATCTTGGTCTAGAGGTCTTGCAATTCGTCAATTGAAGAATCTATAAGAAGAGAAGAGATTTAAAGGTTTTCCTCTCAAGTGGAGAGATTTTGGCCCTGGCTTGCAGCTTATATCCTGTGTTCTTGTTTACTATTGTTCTTCTTGTTTTTGGTAGTTGTTTGATGATAAGAACAAACATAATAATAAGAGAAAAAGCTAATAAGTAAGAAAAAGTAAAAAGACATCACAAGCAATTATCAAGAATAGAGAAATCATCCTAACTATTGCCCTATAGATTTCTTCGATAGACAATATGTTGGGTAGGTTCTATTTCTATTTAAAACTCTCGAAGGAAGGTTTCAAACGGTGCAATGGTTCCATTCCCTGCATGCCAACAATAAATAGGTGAACACATAAGACAATTTTAGCACATATAGAATATTGAGACAGTGATAATTGATGGACATGAATAATATCAATACATTTTATAGCCACATGTTTTGGTCAAATGAGAAATTTCTAGTCTAGTAAAAAAAAATATTTTGTTTAATCTTCACTTAGAGGAAGGACTATCTCTTTCATTGTAGTTCTATTACAATAAAATTTTCCAATTTACGTAACTAAAAAAGCAAAACAAAACATTTCAACAAAGGTAGGAAATATCATTTGTACCATTTAGGATTCATATGAGAACTTCCTAAAATTAATGACGTGCAACAAAGTTAAGCATATATTTGATTCTAGTACCCATTTTGAGTGTGACCTATTTCGTTTAAAAGTATACACTGAGGATTATTGCAAATTAAAATATTTAATTATTTGTGCAAAAATAAAGTTTATATAATCTATACAACTTTTTGATCTGTTTCTTTTGTTGGTTTTTGTTTTGTTTTATTTTTAAATAAAAACTAGAGAATTTATATTAATAAAAAAGGTTGTCGCAAAAGTTCACCGTAGAGTTTTACAAAAATAACTTCTTATAAAAAAAGTGTCATTCAAAAGGTCAACTATGTATATGTGAATTCCAATACAAGTTTTTTTTCATATACCTAGTAGAACTACATTCCAAACTTTCTTACATGAGTAAATTCACACAAATTGTTTCCATAAAAAGAGACAAAAACAAATCTATAATTGGATTGGATTGCAGTCCCAATTTCCTATCACCATTGGTTGAGATGTAGATGGGGATTTCTTCTTCTTCCTTGTGTCCAAAGTTATTATCTAGTTGTTGGAGCCCCTTTTATTTCTATTGAACCAAGGTTAACTTGATATGATGAAGTTATTTGTTCTTGAGCCTTAACTCCTTTGACATAGTCCTCAAAGGTCAAGGGCCTAACTAACTTTGTGTTTCTTGCCCCAAATCATGAGAGCAAAGTTCTTCAATCTTTAAGTTTGGATTGCCAAACCTTGGTGAGTTGCTTGAGGTACACGATTCAATTGAATCGAAGGATTTGCAAGTGGTGACGCACATCGAAATGTGAGGCTATCTAGTGATTTTTTGTAGAACCTAACTGTGAGAATTTCTAAATTGAAATTCTACTACTACAACAACTGATTTATTTCACCTACTTATTATTCACAATAAGTTATTTATGAAATCCCTTCAGTAAATATTAAAATAAATTCTATTGTAGTTATCACACAATTACCCAGAGAAAAAATATATGCACAAGAACTAATCACATCAACATGGTTATTTTTGGACAATTGTCCCTGGAAAAACCCAATGTGGGAAAATCAGTGCAGTAGATGAGGGCTTTATTAATCTTCAACGGCAATTGCTTTTACAAGGAATGATTTTACATAGGAACTGAACGAAAACACCTGAGAATTTCCCTTTGAGACATTTTGACACTTTGGAGACCCTGCTCCCACTTCTGCTTCACCCCTGCGTCACTCAGCGTGGCTCTAGGTCTCTCTGTGTTAGCTTGCGTAGGCTCTGTGTATCTCTTTTGGACTACGTCTCTCTCTGTGTTGTCTCCCATTGTCCCTACATCACCTTTTCACTGCTTGCTGCTGATGCCCTCCTCTTCCTCCACCCTACAACACTTCCTCTGAAATTGATCTCCTCTCCTTGAGAATCGATTTACCTTGAGATACTAAGTATCTTTCGGTGTGTCTCCAAATGATCCTCAAGTCTTCTCTTATACTTTTTCTTTTGACGAATCAACGACTGAGATTAAGTCCCTAATCAACAGCTAAGATTAAAACAGACTTGATCCTCGTCTCTTAGAAGCTTCTCACCCTTATCTTCATTAATACTCATTAATATTTTTATTTTCCTAAGTTTAGACTTAGGAACTCATTAAAAATATTAATTATTTTAATAACTCCTCATCCGGGTGGAATTTCTCAAAACGATTTATGGGTCTTAGAGATCTCATGTGCCTTACCATGTCCTCCAAATTTCAAGGCTAGACCACATTCGATGCTACCAAAAATCAACACTCCCTCTTAGTAAGGAATGTGCTCTAATAATGTTTCACTATAGAAACATCACACTGATCTTCCGCATCGGTACTTGTGTTGATGCTTGGCCTGTTGCCTCACAGCCCCCGCACTACTACTTCTTGTACTCTCCCCATGACACTGTCATTGCCACTGCCGAACCTGTACTACAACGCCCTCTCAACATGTTGCATCATGCTGCCCATAGCACTGCCACTGCTAACTACTGCCCTGCAACTCCTGACACTTATCCATTTCTGCTACTGAAATGGATTCTTTACCATCCCCATCTTCTCCCTGAAATAAACAAACTTTATTCTTCCTAGAGCCTTGGTGAGGATGTATGCCCCCCGTTCTCCTGTAGGAGTGTATCTCAACTGTACTGCCCCTCGTTGAACACAGTCTTTGAAAAAGTGACACTTGATATCAATGTGCTTTAACCAATCATGAAATACTGGATTCTCAGATAGCTTGATGCAACTTTGATTATCACACATGATCCTAGTCACTTCCATCCTTCTCCTGAATAGATTCGCAAGCAATTTCCTAATCCATATGGCTTCGCACGAAGCTATGCTAGTTGCCATATATTCTGCTTTAGCTGAGATCAGAGCCACATATTTATGTTTCCTACTGCACTAGGAGGTCATTCCTGATCCAATGTTGAAACAGTACCTAGTTGTACTTTTCTGATCTACTGAACTTCCCGCCCAATCTGCATCAGTGAACCCACTCAACCTGATGTCATTGCCTCTAGTGTACAATAGTCCATGCTCGAATGTTCCTTGTATATACCTGAGATCATGTTTGGTTGCTGCCCAGTGTGCTCTCTTAGGTTCCACCATGAACTAATTGAGAGTGTTGACAGCGTAACTAATGTTTGGCATGGTATTGACCAGATACATCAGGGACCATATCAGTTATCTATACAAGGTGGGATCACCATCTTTATCTTCTGATGCATCAATCTTCTTCTAGTTGGTGATCATTGGAGTAGCCATTGTTCTACAGTCCTGCATCTTGAATCACTTCAAGATTTTTGTAGCATATCTCCCTTGTCCGAGGAAGATCTCACCCTTCTGCTGCCAAACTTCCAACCCCGGGAAATAATGCATTTGTCCCAAATCCTTCATGTCGAATTTTGTGGCTACGTTCTTCTTGTAGTCTTTGATGAGCCTAGATGATCATGTTAGGAAAAGATCATCCACATATAACACTAGTATTAGAGGCTCATTCTCTACAACCATATAGTAGCGATTAGGGTCTGCGTCACTCTTGACGAACCCCATCTTCTGTAATTAGCCATCAATTCGACTGTACCATGCCCTAGGTGCCTGTTTAAGCCCATACATGAGATTTCTTCTCATGTGTCTCAAAACCTTCTGGTTGTTCAATGTATACTTCCTCTTCTATTACCTCGTTCAAGAATTTTGTCTTGACATCCATCTGATGAATCTCCCACCCCATCTGTGTTGCAAGATATATCACGATTCTAATAGAAGTATACCTGGCTACTGGGGTGAAGGTTACTTCGTAGTCTATCCCTTCCTTCTGAGCATACCCCTTTGCCACAAACCTGGCTTTATATTTCTCCACACTGTCGTCTATAGCATATTTGACCTTGTAGATCCATCTCGAACCTACCACTGATCTCTCTTCAGGTCTAGGTACCACTTCCCATATATCATTGACCATTATAAAGTTGTATTCCTCCACCATAGCATCCACCCATACTTGATGTTGAATGACGTCCTGAAAACTAGAAGGTTCCCCAACCTGAGCTACTAAGGCCTGATATCTGTCTAGCTGTCTTCGCTCCCTTTTACGATTCCTGGGTGCACCAATGAAGTCTTCTGCATCCCGTAGAATCTGTCAGAGTTCCCGATTCATCCTTCCATTGGTAGTAGGCACATCTATCAATTCTTTCTCTTCCTGAGATTCCTCCTGTTTTGAAGCTTTGTCTTTAGGAGAATTTCTGGTACTAGTTTCCGTTGGTTGAAGTGGTTGGCTCATCTTTTGACTGCTCCTCGGAAGACATTTCTTGAGATTTCCTGAAATCTCTATCCTCCATGAACTTTACATACCGCCGAACTAATACCTTCCTACTTTATGGAAGAAAGACTCTATATGCCTTAGCATTCTCACTATATCCACAAGATGTCCTTTCTCAGCAGTTTGATCTAATTTCTTTCTCTTCGGGTATACGACAATACGCTAAACTCCCAAATATCTTGAAATGACTGACTTCAGGTGTCTTCTCGGTGAAGACTTTCTTCGGAGTGATTTTGCCCAGTGCCCTGTGAGGAGTCCTGTTCTGGACATAAACTATCATGCTGCATGCTTCTGCCCACGGGAATTTAGGCATATCTTGATCATACAATATTGGCTTAGCTACTTCCACAATAGTCCTGTTTTTCCTTTCGGCTACTCCATTCTGCTCTGGATTGTAGGGGGTTTTCCACTCTCTTCTGATGCCTTCCTTAGCACAAAAATCGATGAAGTCCTTATCAACATACGCTCCACCATTGTCTAAGTGCAACACTTTTATCTTATTTCCCGTCAGATTCTCCACTAAAGCCTTGAACTCTTTGAATCGACCAAAAACCTCATCCTTGGTTTTCAGAAAGTAGATCCATGTCTTCCTAGAATGGTCATCGATGAAGGTGATGAAGTATTCGACACCACTAAGAGATTTTGTGGACATTTATCCGAAAATGTCTGAGTGTCTCAATCCTAGCACACTCTTAGCCCTATTGTTACTTCTGGAAAACGCTACTTTGGCATACTTGCCCAGAGCGCACCCTCTGCATACATCATCTCATTCAGTACTTAGTTCTAGAACTCCTGATACTGTTTTCTTGAGAATTCTCAAAGCCCATGGTTTAAGTGTCCCATCCTCCTATGCCATATTTCATTCAAATCTTTGTCTCCATTACTGCCTACCAGTGCCATTGGTGATTCTAGCTGCAACTTGTACAACCTATTACTTTTGATTCCAATATGGGCCTTCTTTTTCCAACTCGAGTGTTTGACATATACTTTCTTCTTAATGAAGAAAACGTTATAGCCCTTGTTCTGAAATTGAGATATGAAAAGTAAGTTCATCTCCAATCCTGGCACATGCAGCACATTGGTTTCTCAAAGCCACTCTCCTGCTTCGGTTTGAAAAACTATAGTACCTCTTCCTACTGGAGTACACTTTGCCTTATTCCCATGGTGATCTAAAAATTCATTATTTCTTTGTGATAATCTAAAAAACATTCTCGGATTCCTGTCATATGCCAGGAAGCTCCACTGTCTATATACCAAACCTCCGAGGAGGAAGATCTTGCTAAGAAAGCGACTTCTTCTTCCAATCTGGAAGCTAACATAGAATAATCATAATTTATGTCCCTTGTTCATTCCTCTAGAAATTTGTGCAAGTCCCCTTTAGTGGATTCCTCTGCATCATGCTCTTGACCCATAATCAATTTTTCTATCCTGTTGTCAGATCTCTACTCTGATACCATGTGAGAATTTCTAAACTGAAATTCTACTACTAAAGCAACTGATTTATTTCACCTACTTATTCTTCACAATAAGTTATTTATGAAATCCCTTCAATAAATATTAAAATAAACTCTATCGCAATTATCACACAATTACCTAGAGAAAAGTACATGCACAAGAACCAATCACATCAACACAATTATTTTTGGACAATTGTCCCGAGAAAAACCTAATGTGGGAAAACCATTGCAGCAGATGAGGGCTTTATTAATCTTCAACAACAATTTCTTTTACATGGAATGATTTTATAAAGAAACTAAAAGAAAACACCTAAGAATTTCTGACACTTTGGAGACCCTGCTCCCACTTCTGCGTCACTCAGCGTGGCCCAACGTGGCTCTGAGTGGCTCTGCGTCTCTCTATGTCAGCCTGCGTAGGCTCTGCATCTCTCCTTTGGACTGCATCTCTCTTTGCGTTGTTTCCCACTGTCCTTGCGTCACCTCCTCCTCTGTCACTACCTGCTGCTGATGCCCTCCTCTTCCTCCACCCTACAACTCTTCCTTTGAAATTGATCTCCTCTCCTTAAGAATCAATTTATCTTGAGATACTGAGTACCTGTCGGTGTGTCTCTAAATGATCCTCAAGTCTTCTCTTATACTTTTCATGTTGACGAATCAACGAGCGAGATTATGTCCCTAATCAATGGCTAAGATTTATACATACTTGATCCTCGTCTCTTAGAAGCTTTTCACCCTTATATTTATTAATACCCATTAATATTTTTATTTTCCTAAGTTTAGACTCAGGGACTCATTAAAAATATTAATTATTTTAATAACTCCTCATCCGGGTGGAATTTCTCAAAACGATTTTTTGGTCTTGGAGATCTCATGTGCCTTAGCCTCTCCTCCAAATTTCAAGGCTAGAGCACATCCTATTCTACCAAAAATCAACACTAACCACTAGGTCAATCTACATTATTGTTTCATATTATTCCTTAGCCTTATGAGGCAATGCATTGTAATATGTCATGTTTTAAACAGGCCTACTTTGCAAAGAAACTCTCTCATAGTCCAAGTTTTAAGACTAGGAATATTTTTTACTTGTCAAAATAATTTATGTTGGGAGCCCTTTACTAAAATTCATTTACTCGGATATTCAAGCATAGTTGTTATGCAATGTCTTTTGGTTTCATGAGATGTAAAATGGAACTTTCCAAGAGTAGATCCAATGACTTAAAGGGAGGATGGATCCCAAAAATGAAAGGGTATATTTGGGCGTCTCACTCAAACAAGTGCTAAAGAAAGAAATAGATCAAAGAATTGAAACATGGAGACCAAGGTTTCATGCATAAACCTAAGTTACCCCAAAACCATGGGTCAAAATTAATAATAAGATTGGTATCATCGATAATGTCAAACCTGGTGATAAAGAAACTCTTTTCATAGGGGTGGATTAAGACTCCCTTTTTCATCACTAGAATCCAAGAGTTCAAGATTTAATCATGGAGATTTGCTAGTCGATGTAACAAACCATTGAAACGACAAAATAAATTGATATTTCTAAGAACTACTTCTTCATCAGCTTCAATCCCCATGGGAGTGGAAATAATCGGAGCCTCATCCATTAGAAAGGAAGAAAGAAATGTAGAAGAACTTTTTGTACAAAAACCTTGGAAGATTGGCATCTCAGAAAAGAAAAAGCACCACCCTTGAGATCCACCATATATAGCACACTAGAGGGAAAAACAAGGATCGTGACTTGAATAGCCAACAAAGGGAGAATCAAACCCCTCCAATGCCATTGAGATGCATGCAGGGAGAAGATAGGGCTTGGTTAGTTGGGAGGTATCCTGCACACGATTAGGGTTAAAACCTATCCACAACCATTGAGAGCAGGAGGAGCTCCATTTGTTTGGAAAAATTAAATTTTCTCTCATACAAATTTACACAAGTTCACTTTGTTAATATTGATTAATAACACATGAGTTTGGTAAATTGGACATTAACTTCTCTCGAGGTTATCCAAATCAAGTGAGATTGACTACACCAAGAAAAACATAATCAATATTATCACATTTTCAAATTTTATGGAAGTTGTAATATAAATCATAAATATATTGTTTGTATAATGTAGCACCTATGCCACTCACAAATTTTAAAATGAAAAATAAGATCACTAATTTTTTTGAATGCAAAATAATTGCATGCAACATTAGCACTAAGATATTGGCGCTATCATATTGAACAATGTTTTATGTTTGGGAAAAAAATCAACTAAAGGAATAGAAAATAAAAGTATGAGGGTTTGTGGGAGAAAGGGTTCAAATGTGTAAGTGTTGCAAGAGTTGTACATTAATGGTAAACTTAGAGAAAGAGTAGTTGGAAGGCTGCAAGGATGAGCAATCCTTCAAATGTGTGTTAGAAAAGGAGTTTAGTAGAGTGTCTAGGATTGGAGGTGTTGGATGAGATAATTTCAAGAGGCATAAAAATATGCCACATATATAGATCCCAAATCAAATGACAAGGAATCTTTGAAGAACACCATTGAGATGCATGCAGGGATAAGGGAAGGCTTGGATATTTGGGAGGTATCCTACACATGACTAACGTTAAAACCTATCCACAACCATTTAGAGTAGGAAAACCATTCTTACAATCTATACAAGTTCACTCTCTTAGGATTGACTAATAATATATCAGTTTGGTAAATTGGACATTAACTTCTCTCAAGGTTATCCAAATCAAGTGAGATTGACTACATCGAGGAAAACATAATCAATATTATCACAAGTTCAAATTTTATGGAAGCTGTAATATAAATCGTAAAGATATTGTTTGTACAATGTAACACCTACGCTACTCACAAATTAAAAAATGACAAATAAGATCACTAATTTTTTCAAATGCAAAATAATTGCATGCAACATTAGCACTAAGGGATTGGTGTTATTATATTTAAAAATGTTTTATATTTGGGAAAAAAAAGGAAGAGAAAATAGAAGTATGATGTTTTGTGGGAGAAAAGGTTCAAAGGTGTAGTGTTGCAAGAGTTGTACACTAATGGAAAACTTAGAGAAAGAGTAGTTGGAAGGTTGCAAGGACGAGAGATCCTTCAAATATGTGTTAGCAAGGGAGTTTAGTAGAGTTTTTGGGATGAGGGGTGTTGGACGAGATAGTTCAAAGAGGCATAATAATATGCCCACATCTATAGATCCCAAACCAAATGACAAGGAACCTTTGAAGAAGGACAAAAGATTGGTAGGAGGTTGCTTAGCTGATGCTAAGGAAAAACCTCTTATGAAGTAACCCCATAGGAAAGTACATTTAATTTATGAAAGATTATGGTGTTACTATAAATTTTATGGGAATATGGCCTTCTAAAGAAGTGCCAATATGGTAGATTAATTTGAGATGGACTCCAAAGAATTAAGTGGATCTGGAGCTACAATTCAAAGACTTATTTAAAACAATATTTACTAATATTGAAGACCAAGAAAGAGACTTTGAATATGGACCATTTTTTGAACTAAACAGGCCTACGCCTCAAGTTTTGGATGAAAAAAAATATCCTAGGGAAGGAGGACTTCACAACTACATTAATATGGATCCACTTGTGCTCCCTCCCCTAAGAGTTCTAGGATGAATAAATACTGCCATCCATTAGAAATATGTTCGGCTACTTTGTCAAATTCTCACAAATCATAAAATAGGTAAATATACAACCTATGCTAGGATATGTGTTTATATGAATGCCTCTAGAGCTTTGCCATAGCTAATTTTTATCAACTTTTAAGACTTGAAATGACAATAACCGCTAGATTATAATAACATTTGTTTTAATTGTAGAAGATACCATGAAGATAGTCACTTATTTAAAAACCATATTACTATATGTAGTAATAAATTTTGACAAAATAGTACGACGGTACAAAAAAAATTGGTCGTATCGTTGAAAATTATAAGAATTAATGTCAATTTTTATTTTTATTTTTTAATCAAACATAATTTGTTGATCTTCTGATGACATATCTTGACATCATCATAATTATGATGGTATTCTCCATATTGTCCTAAGAGCGACGATATTTGACAATTGCCACAATACTGACAAAAATCCTTTTTTCCTATCAGTTAAGTTATTAATGAAATGATGGATTGCTTTTTTGACTAGTCAACTTTGACTTGGTCAACTATCATTAGAATTTCAACAGTAAGTAAATTTATAAATATCTTTCTCGTAAGAGACGTTGAGACATTTTTCGCTATAACTACAACGATTTGAAAAGGTTATAAGATCTTCTTGT